>JADNRX010000206.1:0-97627 GCA_015501595.1 Hymenopellis radicata | reverse complement strand
GTGCCCATCAATATCCATTTCGTCGTCAGAGCTGTCGTAATTGACCAAAGTGGCATGTCGACTTGGATGAACATCTTCTATACGAAAGCCAAGAGGGCATGAGAGCAATAGCGAAACAGGTAGGCCGTTGGGAAACGTACCTGACTCATTATCGTCCTCGTGAGGTTGTATTTCCATCTCCTCATCCTGGTCACTGTACTGCGGGTGATACGACACTTCCTCCTCGCTATCTCCTATATTTGCAATATCTTCTTCTAAGTAGATTCAGTAATAGCAGTCCGAAAGAGTGCAAGACGAACCGAGGTTCTCAGACATCTCAGAACCGACGCTGCCTGCATACACGGCATGAGTCAGATGCATAACAGTACTAGGTGCTCATACCTTCATCGTCATCATCGTACAAGTCATCCTCGTCTGCCCCAGCGTCGCAGTGGGTATACAACATTTCAGGAAGACCGTCCTCTTCATCATCGGCTTCTTGTTCTGAGAGAGCATCAATACAAGTGTATGCATAAATGGGTGTACTCACCCAAGTCGTCCGAGTCGATCTCTGAGCCAACACTAGCCGCTTCGTCTATCTCGTCGGAGTCAGACTCGGCCTCGAAGTGTGTAGGCAACATTTCAGGAAGACCGTCCTCATCATCGTCGGCTTCTTGTTCTGAGAGAGTGTCAATACAAGTGTATGCATAAATGGGTGTACTCACCCAAGTCGTCCAATTCGATCTCTGAGCCAACACTAGCCGCTTCGTCCATCTCGTCGGAGTCAGACTCGGCCTCGAAGTGTGTCGGCAACATTTCAGGAAGACCGTCCTCATCATCGTCGGCTTCTTGTTCTGAGAGAGTGTCAATACAAGTGTATGTATGAATGGGTGTACTCACCCAAGTCGTCCGAGTCGATCTCTGAGCCAACACTAGCCGCTTCGTCCATCTCGTCGGAGTCAGACTCGGCCTCGAAGTGTGTAGGCAACATTTCAGGAAGACCGTCCTCCTCATCGTCGGCTTCTTGTTCTGAGAGAGTGTCAATACAAGTGTATGTATGAATGGGTGTACTCACCCAAGTCGTCCGAGTCGATCTCTGAGCCAACACTAGCCGCTTCGTCTATCTCGTCGGAGTCAGACTCGGCCTCGAAGTGTGTAGGCAACATTTCAGGAAGACCGTCCTCCTCATCGTCGGCTTCTTGTTCTGAGAGAGTGTCAATACAAGTGTATGTATGAATGGGTGTACTCACCCAAGTCGTCCGAGTCGATCTCTGAGCCAACACTAGCCGCTTCGTCTATCTCGTCAGAGTCAGACTCGGCCTCGAAGTGTGTAGGCAACATTTCAGGAAGACCGTCCTCATCATCGTCGGCTTCTTGTTCTGAGAGAGTGTCAATACAAGTGTATGCATAAATGGGTGTACTCACCCAAGTCGTCCAATTCGATCTCTGAGCCAACACTAGCCGCTTCGTCCATCTCGTCGGAGTCAGACTCGGCCTCGAAGTGTGTCGGCAACATTTCAGGAAGACCGTCCTCATCATCGTCGGCTTCTTGTTCTGAGAGAGTGTCAATACAAGTGTATGCATAAATGGGTGTACTCACCCAAGTCGTCCGAGTCGATCTCTGAGCCAACACTAGCCGCTTCGTCCATCTCGTCGGAGTCAGACTCGGCCTCGAAGTGTGTAGGCAACATTTCAGGAAGACCGTCCTCATCATCGTCGGCGTCTTCCTCCGGTTCTAAACAGGAGTCAATACAGTGTATGCATAAATGGGTGTACTCACCCAAGTCGTCCGAGTCGATCTCTGAACCAACGCTAGCCGCTTCGTCCATGTCATCGTCAGAGACCTCGCCTGCATTGACCTCGATGTGCGGATGCGGCGTTCCAGGACGACAGTCGCCTGCCTCATCGGCATCATCATCTAAATATGCGAACACGCTCAGAGAGACCCATGATTTCACGTAGAATATATACGTACCCGGATTGTCCCAGTCGATCTCAGAACCAATGCGAGCCGGATTGTCCTTGTCATCGTCCGAGAGCTCGTTGACCTCGGCCGTGAAGCGGCTATGAGGCATTGCAAGATGACTGTGTTCGTCATCAGCCGCCTCTTGCTCTAATAATGAAGTCAGTTGAAGCGAATGCATCAATCTCATGAGTATGCTTACCCAGATCGTCCGATGCAATCTCAGAGCCGACATTAGCGGCCCCATTGTCACAGAGTAGCTTGTCCTTGTCGCTCTGGATATGAAGCATTCCAGGACGACCGGCGCCTTCTTCGTCGGCGCCATCTCCTGAACCTGAATATTGCCAACTTAGAAAGACCTATTACATTAGAGGTGCTAGATGTACTTACCCGTGTTGTTACCCATGTTGTTGTTTGAGACAATCCCAGTATCATTGCCGCCCATGTCGTCCAACATCTCTTCGTCGATATCCTCTAAAACAGAACGCCCGCCCGAACGCTCCTGCTTGAAGAGTCTTGTCGGTCTCGATTCAGGATCTTTCTCATTGTCAGTCAGGCCACCACACATATCACAAAACTGCTCGTACATGAATCTTTCATGAGAACCTCATATCCGACGCCGGCAAGCCCACCGCCACTAGAGTGTGCAGAGTACTTGTCGTTTGCGCGGACTGCCGCGATGGTGCCGTACTGGGAGTGAACGTTATGACTTCCTCCAGTGGGCTCGTGGGCTTCGCCTGAAAATCACGATTAGAAACGTAAATGCCATCGCAGTAGGAAATGCGTACGCAGATCTTCTAACATCGCGTTATCATCCCCTAAATAAGTGAGAAGACGGAATAACGCCGGACATTATCTCATACCTAATTCATTCTCGTCCTCTCGTATCATGCTATCCTCGTCCGGCGTCCCGTGGCCATTTGCTATTGACACGACCAAATTAGCAACTGGACGGGTGGTATCATAAGTTCCAGTTCGCGACTTCTGACGCTTGCGCCCTGTAGTTGATTCAATGCGTTGTCGAGAAAAGAAGGATCGGTCTTACCTGTTCCAGGCCTGACGGAAGACCTCTTTTGTGAAAGCTGACGGGGAGTTGCTGGAGTGCGCTTTGGCTTCTTGAGTGGCGGCGAAGGAAGGCGATGCGTCTGCCTCTGGCCAGGGAGAGGAGACTCATTCTCTCTCGGGCGTTTTTTGCCTATGACACGTCAGACAGCAGTTCTTGAGCTTCTTTGGTCAACTCACCCATGAGGACTGTACGTTGAGACAAGATCGTAACAGTAGTTGTGTTGCGGCTTGTCCTTCAACTGATTGGATCATCAGCGACAGTCAACATTATAGGAGTAAGGCGCTCACTTGGGAAGAATAGAGGCAGCAGAAATCCGGATGGTCGCTTGGAGGAAGAAAGGCGCAGGGAAGTGGCAAGATTTGCTCAAGTCGGATCCGATGCCCTTCCTTCATAACTGTCACCGAAAGCCGCTCATACCACAAAGGGTTTTTACCAACGATGAATGCCATCAAGCAAGGGGCAACAATCACTCTTTGAAACGCGATCGGACCGTCAATCACGTGCGCGATAGTTAACGCGTTCCGCGTCGTATCCAGGGTCGCTACTCTCACTCAGACTTGAACAACATTCCCAGCCACCTCCCGTCGGCTTCTATGTCATCCTCTGCATCGCAGAAGTGGACTCCGACAGATACATTTCGGCCATATCAGCCGGTCCGACTTGCTCCCAAACCCAAGGTAGCCGCCTATCGCTTTCCTTTCGTTGTTCGCGCTCATAATCAAGTCATGCTTTCAGCAAAGGATGAAATGTATTTTCCCCACTTTTACTGTTAGGGTCTATGTGCTAGTGGCGATCTCCATTGGCTGCATGATCGCCGCTCCCGGTCATACGGTATTGCACTTAAATCGTATTTGAGTCTGCGACTGACGTGTTTGTCTTAGTATTATGCGACGCTCACCCCATTGGCGACTGCGCTCCTGGTCAATCTTGGCCTCAGCGGGAATAGTCTACCTCTCGATTATGCCGACGTTACGACTGGGGCCAAAGTCGTGCTTGGCCTGACAACCCCGACCAATGTGGCTCAAGACCTCTCGTGGCTTGGACGCCTTGCCCGTAATCTTGCGTTGGCGCATGATCCTGACGAAACCAAGCAACGACTGGCAGTGGAAGCTGTTTTTCGCAGTCGCCATGAAACCGATGGGACGTGCTGGGAAATCGAAGGGACCCGGGGCAGTATCGCTGTGATGCTTTCCGATTTTACTTCTCCCACTGCTATAGCATTCTATCAGCCTATTCAACATCAGCTGTCTCCACATACCGGTGCAATGGCCCCCCGTCATCTAACTGTGTGGGGACTGGCGGCTGAAGGAGAATCAGCTCGTAACGCCACGGATGAGCTACCCGTCAGCCATTTCCTTGCGTCCGGACGTGCAATACCGAAGGATGTAACGGCGGACCAAAGACTGGCGAAGCTCGTCGTTATTGAATTTAAACGAAACTCCGGACTTCCACAACAAGTTTTTTCGAATCCCATCGTCTCCCATGCTTCGCATGATGTTGATAGAAATAAGTGATAATTGGGGTGGAAGGAAGACTTGTATACATAGAATTAGCGTGTATTAGAAATGCTCGATTTGATTGTAAATGCCATTCGGTTCCGTGACGATTAGTATCACCTCCACCCACAGAGCGACTCCTATCCCTGTCACAAATGCAATGCCCGCCATAGCGAAGGCGATGAAGAGCGCACTCCGACAAAATATAATGCTCTTGTCGGCAGCTCGACGGAGGGTGGCAACAATGTAATCACTGGCAAGTTTGCTAAGTGCGTGAAGATATTGCGGATCTTTCACCATTTCAGGACTAGCCAACTGTGTTAGAATATAGGACCCCGGGAGTGTTCTCTCGACATCACTATCGCTGTGCCCTGTGTGCGAATGGATTCCATTTACAATGGTGGTCTCCGCGTCGTGAATGGGAGACAGGTTCTGCGTCCCAGATTGAAACAGCTCAGTCGGACTTGTATCCTGCGTATCCTCTTCCGAGGCTTCATCGCTGTGAACACAAGGAACACAAGTCTCCGCAGACTCCGCTTTGCTGATCGCAAAATGTCCTTCAGAGTGTTGTTCGCCGTCGGATTCAATGTCTGATGTATCCTACAACACGTCAATACTTGTACGGTTTCAAGAAAAAATAGGATTACCTCGGAATGACTTGGTGCCAAGGTTGCCCGTCCGTTGGCTGCAGTACTTGTATCACAACCGACGCTCTTTTCATCGTCTTCCTCCAAAAGTTCTGCGAGCGACGACGGCTGGTTGCACTGCTCATCTTCTGAATGTAGGTCGGGGTCGAACATCTGAGAGGAAGAAAATACATTTCAGTGGTTGTCGCGGCTTAACGAGAAATTCATACCAAGGTTGCCCGTCCGTTGGCTGTAGTACTTGTATCACAACCGACGCTCTTTTCATCGTCTTCCTCCAAAAGTTCTGCGAGCGACGATGGCTGGTTGCACTGCTCATCTTCTGAATGTAGGTCGGGGTCGAACATCTGAGAGGAAGAAAATACATTTCAGTGGTTGTCGCGGCTTAACGAGAAATTCATACCAAGGTTGCCCGTCCGTTGGCTGTAGTACTTGTATCACAACCGACGCTCTTTTCATCGTCTTGATCCAAAAGTTCTGCGAGTAACGACGGCTGGTTGCACTGCTCATCTTCTGAATGTAGTTCGGGGTCGAGCATCTGATAGGAAGAAGATACATTTCAGTCGTTGTGGCGGCTTAACGAGAATTCATACCCAACTCGATAATTCGTTGGCTAGAACAGGCCCATCGTTCTGTAGAGCGCTGCTGGGCTCCGACTCAGTAGCATATAGCCTTGCAAGGTCATTCTGAAACGCGTGGTTGGAATGCTCAAGGGCACCGATACGATTATTCGAAACCTCATCCCTTTGACGACCTTCAGTGGCGACGGCGTCCACGTAGTTATCTAGGAGCATGAGTATCAGATAAGCAGGCATTCATATTCAACTTACAGACGCTGGCGAACTTCTTATCCGTCGATCGACCCAACTTAACGATACTCTCCTGCAATTTATGTTCCAAAACCAGCTTGGCCGGGGCATCGGATTCCAAGATGTCGATCCTGACGACAGCATCCTTGAGTATCTCCTTGTCCTTCTTCGCACGATTTCTTTGTCCCTCCCATCGTCCCTCAAACTCGGACCGTAATCGTTTCTCCATGTCGTCCAGATCATCTTTCCGGACTGCAGACTTCTAAGACTAGGATTAGGCCCAATTCATGAAGCACGGGCAATAATATGACCCACCTTGAGGTTATCGAAGCCAACACTGAGCAGTCCGACCTTCGCAACAATCGGGTGTTCTTCTACAACTGCCTTTGCGACGTCTGCGGCAACCTGCATGACTTGGCCGACTCCAACGGTATCTTCCGAACGGTAGGTATCTGCACAAGGAATTAATTTCAGAACAGCAGGACATGCTCAGCATGACGTGGTCAGGCATATACGTACTACTCATTGATATAACGGGTACGTGAAGACGAGGAAACAATGGACAGTGGCACGCGTTAAGATTTGTGAATAAAACTACAATGACAAAGGTGTTTGAATCACAACACCGAGAACACGACGAAATAAAGGCTCAAGTACGCGGAGATAGAACAGCTGAAAATGAAATTTCAATGTGGTGTATCTACATAGGCTTTAGTTCTGTTCCCGGAACGAGAATCGTAGAAAATCTTTCGTGCTACTGACTCGTAAGAAGTGCAAATGAATACAGTACATAACATAGAACGCCGCTGTCTCAGGCAAGCTTCAGAGCCGGAGGTTCATCGACATACTCGTCAGAGTCGCTGCGAGAATCGGTGTACTTCGGGGCCTTGGAAGTACGTCTACGGGTCCTGCGAACGGGTAGCTGCTGAGTGGCAGAGGGTTTGGATGAAGTCGAGTTCCTGTGGTAGACCATAATGAGCAGAAGCTATGAAACACAAGGACACGAGATTACGCACGATTTGTCCCGTTTCTGGGACACGTCCACGCCTGCACTCTGTACTGTACTCCCCGGTCCTTTGATAGGGGCCTTCGTCTTCGCACCAACGCCATTCTTCTGGGCCTTCTCATTGGTGTCTTGGTCCTTCGCATTAAGACTCTCGTCTTCGGCTGCGGCACTTGTCTCTTGAACTTTGGCATTCTTATCTTCTCCTGCGCCTTTCTTCTCCTTCACATTCACGTTGTTCTGCACACCGTCCCGTTTTGTTACCGCTGGTGTATCATCTGCATGAAACAATTAGAAGGTCTTTCATGTAAGCGACGCACACAGTACTCGCCGCCCTGGCTCTCTGAGTCTGAAACACCTTGACCCGGGGAGGCCATCTCTGTCGGTGACCTGGATTTCGCCATGCCTATCAATGGTGAGGACGGCGCAGTGGCAAGGAGATGGCAAACGAGCAGACCTTCATGTCTTGCGCGTTTCAACGTCAGTTGGCGGTCAAAAGCCTCAAGGCTCGAGAACGAAGGTCCAGGTACCGTAACACCTAGAAAGCCAGCATTTAGGATCGCTGCATCGTCTAGAGCCAAAAACCAACCCATGTCCTGTTGTGCTCTTCGAGCCGAAAGAGCCTTTTCGAACTCCTGACGCTCGACTTTAACGCGGCCGCGCTGTAGGAAGGCATTGCTATGAGAGCGCTTCATGGATGACAGTACGAGTGCAGAAGTAAGCGTAAGTGGCGGTGGCTTTTCCTTTGTCGTTTTAATCAGACGGCAGGGACGTCATGTGTTCGGAATAATCGGAATTTGATTCCATGACTAGAGCGAGAGGGTTCGAGGCGAGGAAGAGGCGAGGAAGTTTGAGGCGAGCCGAAATTATTGGTCTCGAAGATGGAAACTGGAGCAAAACTTGCGCGAGTACGATTCACACAGGCAGATTTCCGGGTGTGGGAGGGGTGTCCTGCTTGTATGTCCATGCCCCAGCTACTGACGTGCACGATCGTCTAGGATGGGCGAGAACAAGTCAATGAAGGCGCCGACATAGAACCGAGAAGCGTCTGCGGCGACTTGCAATGGAGCGCTGGCCAGTGACAATTGCCGGACTGTATCCGAGTCAAAGTGATGATAATGATAACAGTGCTGACATATTTAGTCGAGTCGCGACGGGCAGTAGCGACGTGAAGTCGACCACTGGCCAGCCAGCCCTTGCCGGACTGAATCCGAGGTCACAGCCAATAAATACCTTTTTTGTCAAATAAGCCTGTCGATGGACACAATTACATTTGTCAAATAGTGTGTCCATCGACAGTGTGTCCACCGACACTCATTTGACAAATTAACCCAATTTATAGTTCACATGCATTTGTCAAATAGGCATTTTTTACTTTTTCAAGATGGACAGTTATTTGTCAAATAGGTATTTTTACTTTTTCGAGGTTGACAGTCATTTGTCAAATAGGCCTTTTTTTCTTTTTGGAGGTCGACAGTTCTTTGTCAAATAGGTATTTTTCCTTTTTCAAGGTTGACACTTATTTGTCAAATAGGCTTTTTTTCATTAAATGCATTCAGCAGGTATCCTCATCTATGCTACGGGGGTACAGGTACATTACCTATGCTACAGAGATATACTGTATCATTTCAATCAATCATTTCACTAGTCATGTAATTTAATATATTAGCTATATATATTGAAAGAACAACTTTTTTTAATAACTTGAGCTATATATATTAGTAAAAAAGTAAAAAAAAAACTTTAATATTCTAAGAAATAACTTAATTTTTTTTTGATGTGCTTAATAATTTTCTTTTGATTTATTGGATTTTTGGAGATTTGTTGATACATTATGTAATGAACACTCAGTCAAAATGATACAGTAGTATATTCATGCTCAGAATATGGGTACCTCTATCCAGGTAGTATGAATTGAGGCCTACTGTAGGATGAGTGAAGTTAAACAGTTTTAATACACCTTGGATTTATTATTATTAATGGTATTAAGTCAGTCAGCAGTCAGATCAGCTCAGGCTCAGTTCCCTAAAATGGAGCCCGGTGAGCTCGAGCAAGGGCAGTCCGAACCCAGTCATAACACCGCGAAAGACTCACATTTGCACCAAAATCGTAAGTTCCATTGAAGCACGCAATACACAGAGATGAAAGCACAAGGAAAATGAATAGTCAGTAGGTATGTGGTCTACTTCAACAGCTCCTCTACAACACCGTCTTCAGTAATCTGCACGACATTTTTTTCCTCGGTAATTGAGGCGCCATAGAACATCAACCTGCATTTCGCGTCAGCACCACTCGAGATGGAATATGACGGCCACTCACGACTTCATCCCGGTGGAAACCGAGCACCTCAAATTGGTCAACATGCCGTTTTCAAGCCAGCCATCGCGACCTCGTCTGTGCCACTCTTAGATGCTGCTGCTGCTGCTGCTCCGCCCGCGTACACCTTGGTCCGATACCTCGCAGTATCGTCAAAGGCGCCCCTACTAGTCACAACGTGTTTCGCGACCCCGGCATCCTGGGGTCGCTCGGCTCTGGACAGCAAAGGAGACTTTGCAAGGATATGAGGGTCGATTTGAGGGCGAGCACGGGGCTCCACGCGTCCTTGAGGATGTCGAGGTATACGGCGCCCGAAGCGCTGGAGACAATTGGGTGGCAGACTTTGGTGAGGGTTTCAGCTTGACGGGTGTGAAGGTATACGAGTCGGGGATGACGATGTCGACGTTGAACGTTCCACCTTCATATCGCGTGCCCTCGGGTCCCGGGAACGTGCCCAAGAGGTGGAATGGGGAGTCGTTGATGAGCAAGGGGAGTGCGATGGAGAGACAAAAATCAAAACCGAACATGCACGTGGTCAATTGCGTGCTCGCGCACAGACCAGCTGCCTCGGACCGGTTTGATAACCGGGCGCGCGGACCAACAAGACGTAATACTAAGAACCAAAGAATAATTCCCCCTCGGAGGATTCGAACCTCCCGAGGCACCTTACTAGCGAGGGGGATGCATGGATATGGTGGAATGATTATGTCGGGCAGCAATCAACAGGACGAGTGCGCTAGGGCGCCGTTTGCCGTCGTCGTCGTCCTCACCGTCGGCAACGCGCTTCCGTACGTACATAAGAAAAGCAGATCTGGAAAGACAGTGCACTAGAGAAGGAAGATGATTAAAAAAGCGCACCTGATTAACCAGCCGGACGACGTTGCAACGCCACCACACCCACTGTCGACCGGCAATACTAGGCTTTCGTTTGAAGGCTGGCATGGGCTGCTCGATGCCCCATGTTTGATCTGCCTATCCATGTCGTGGTCGTCGTGGGGCAGTCCTGGTTGTCGTTGTCGTCAGCGTCATCGTGACGGCGCCATTGTGGTGGGGAGGGTCTTCATCGGCCTAAGGGCGTCGTCTTTGCATAATGAGATGGCCGTAGTGCTGTGTTGGTGTCCTGGTGCCGTTGTTGTTGTGTTTGCATAGGTGCAGCCTCGTTGGAGGCTTACGCGTCCCGCGGGCCTTGTTTCCTTCATTTCAAAATCTCCTCCTCCTCCTCGTCATGATGGTGATGGGGTCGCACTTGTGACGTTGTCGTGGTCGTGATGAGATCGTGCTCGTGAATGTGGGTGCGTCGTGGTCGTGGCTGTCGGGTTGTCAGCATCACGAAGCCGTAGTCATCGTCGTGGTGTAGTTGTCGTCGTGGGAGTGTCCTTGTCCTTGTCATCGTGGTGCCCTGGTGCCGTTTCAGTCAGTACTAAAATACGGCATAAAAATACGCGCACCTTCATGACGCCGCCTGTCAGCAGACAGGGCGACGCCAGATATCACTGTCCATAAACCCTCGGGGTCACCATCGTCGTCGTTGGATCTGCGGCCTCGTCAGAGGGCTTATGCGTCCAACGGGGCCGCCGGGGCTCTTCAAGCCCGTATATCAACGAAAAAAAGTGAATAAACAGAGTGAACAAAGGAAGAAGGACGCCTGGAAGACCCGCATCCCAAGGTCGAGTCGTCGGGGTCCAGGCGTCGCGAGATGGTGGTGGTTAGATAGTGAGATCGAGCACAAAAAAGTGTCTCGATCACCACTCGGATGATCGGACCGGTTGATTTGGAGCGCTTGGTCGACGTCGGGCGAGCGCATCAGAGTTTTTATTGACATTCAGAATTGAAGAAACTATTCTAGATAGCTAAAAGTATTATCTGTGATTTTCCCTGATCTGCTGCAGTTTCTGTCTGATAGAAATGCAGAATCTGAGGGTTGGGCTCATTCACGCTATAGCAATCCGATCGAGTTCAGCGCGAACCCGGATTCGTTCTCTTGCTTCTTGCCACCACTATCGACGTCCGATTCGCTCAGGACGACGAGCAACGCCCATGGCCACTGACGCCGGCAATAGCGCTGGTGTACGACACCAGCGACCGACTTTTGAGTCGTCGCTTATGGTTTTTCGGGAGACCGACTTTGCGTCGTCTCCATCTGGAACAAGGAAACTCCCCTTGCTCGCTGGAACCACGACACGACACACGCGTAAGTCCTCACATTGAGGCCGCTCTGTCCAATGCGGGCTTGAAGCGACGTGTACGACGACGTCCCCGCCGCCTTTGCAACACCAAGCACTAGACAGTACAAGGAGCTCGAGTGCTTGGAGTTCAGCTGGACAACTGCCTGCTCCCACAACACGGCTACAGTCTCCTCGCACCGGTACGTCTTAAACAATTATTTTTATTCTGTATACACATCAAACTCCCTCTAGTCTGTCCCAATCCCGCGCCAATGACCGACACCAACAGCCACCCATCCGCTTACCCAACGTCGCCGCTGTGGGCCTCAGTTCATCTTTTGCAAATTCCAGAAGCGAGGATAGCCAGCGACAACGATGCTGCTCATACATACCCTCACTGGCGCCATCGTTGCCGATGGATGATCGGATGACCGATCCGTCGAACGATCTCTCTCTCCTACCACCACCACGGTCCTCAATTTGGCCCTCAGTCGACACCCCACTCCCGGAAAGGCTGCCTGCACGACTATGTGCTTTTTTTACGAAATGGATGCAACCAGTTCAAAAAACCGGCGCCATCGACGAGGAAGGTCGATGTCAAGACGGCGCACATCCGGCGACCGACTCTCAGTCGTCGCTGCCACGACTACAGAGACCGACTTTGCGTCGTCTCCCTCGTATCTGATTTTCCGTGTCGCCAAGTGACTAGATGCTTGAAGACCCCGGCAGCCCCGCTGGACGCATAATCCCTCCAACGAGGCTGCAGGCCAACGAGGTGACGGCGATGGCGACGGCAGTGAGGTCGATCTCGAGGTCCTCGAAGCGGCTATCCGTCCGGATATCTCTATAATGACCGTTAACAACGAGACCGGGATCATTCCACCACAGCTGTCCCCAGACCATGTCTCGCCGTCTCTATCTAGGAAGTAAGCGAATTTTAGGCCTCTGCTGGATTCCTTTTCATGATCTGCCCGCAGAATTGCCCCGCGACACCGGTCGGACGACGTCACCAAAGTCTTTGACGGCTATGGTCGTATTATCGACTGTGGCGTAATGACATTATCGACTGTGGCGTAATGACAGGTTCTTATTTTTCAAGTCAACGAGGTAGTGTTTTGATAGACGACTTGCAGGTTTTGGTTTCATTGAATACGAAAATGCAAAGGTCGCGATCGCTCTTCCTCTATTTTGGCGGCGCCGGTCTTTTAACAGCCTTTTTTTAGGATGCCGAAGATGCTCTTCGCGACTTTGCAAACAAGCCGTTTATGGGCGCCAAGAATATGGAAGACCTCGTCGTGACCCGTATGACGACCGAAGGTGGGAACGGCACCCTGATATACGTATTCGCGGTCCAGGGCTTCCCGTGCGCGCCGACCTCAAGGGATCCGCATCCTCATTCAGAACCTTCACCGCGACGTCAGCTGGCAGGTATAGTTCAACCGCTGTTATCTTTCCTCCACACGGGCTCGAGTTTCTCGATACAACAAATCACTCTTCGATGGGGCATTGACCGGATTCTTGCGTTCTCCATTGTCCACGTCTCTTTTCTCTGTTTGGACGGCCTTGGAACTTCACCCGTTGTTCTCTCGTCTCTGACACGATGTACCCTAACATAATGCTAGGACCTGAATGACCATATAACCATCCCCCTCGCTAGTCAGGTGCCTCGGGAGGTTCGAATCCTCCGAGGGGGAATTATTATTGTACCGTCCGTGCCTGGTCCGTGCACTGCGATTACGTAGGGGCCGCGCGTACACTACAATGTTCACTTTACGTCCTACCACCACCGCCATCCTCATTTCAGCGCTCCGTCGATACTTCGACTCCTTGAAAGCCCGTCCGTAGCCATTGTGCGTTTTTAATTCTGTCTGGACCACGGAAAGGACGAAACCAACCGGAGGACGACACGCTGCGTAAGCCCAGACGACTGGCAGCATTTCATTCGAAACATTGGTGCCGTCGACGACAAGACAGCGCACGTTCGGAGACCGACAGCCACAGTCACAGAGACCGGATTGTGTGCTTGCAATCATGTGTGAGTTCCTTTCTTTCGACTCCAACTTTCTTGACGTTTCTGACTCAAAATTCGCAAACTCAGATTCCGTTCTCGCTGCTCTTCTGGCAGCGCGGTGTTCCCGTTGTTGTTGACTCTTCATCGAGCGCGACGTCTTCGCCCGCGGCTCCATTTTGCGACTCTCATCTATGCCTCTAAGCTCTTCTCGTTTTCGCCCGGTTAGCAGACCGGGTTGGTACGTGTTTCTTTCGTTTAATTCTTCTTTCAGACATCTAATCTCCTGCAGAGCACGACAGAAAAAGCAGTCCCGCTCAGCACTGGGACAGCCCCGCTGCTTCACACCAGCAACATTTTCACTGACCGACGCCTCATACGACGCACGCGATGATGAGCACCCACAAGGCACGGGCGATAGAGCAGATCTCGACAAGGCGCCCGTCCTGGAGATCGACTTTACCCAGCACAAGCTGGAAGACGGGAGCTTCATCAGCACGCAGGAGCGGGTCATTACTTCGCAAATAATGACCATGATGCGGACAGCAGCGTGGGAATCAGCGAGCGCGCGCCAAACGAAACCAAGGAGGACGGCAACGCACACCGATCTTCTGCGGCGACAGCACGGGCGACGACGTCAAGTATTATGTCGTAACGTCGCATGACAGCAACAACGATGAATTTGGCGTAGCTGGTTACAGTCTCGTGTCTTTGTCTCCTGCAATCCTCTTTTCCCTCTGGCAGCGTCGCATTTTGGTGCACGGCATGCGCGTTGCATAGTTATGCTTCGCGCGCCTGCTCCAAAAGCACGACTACGAACTGTATAGGTATTCTCAGTGCACAGGCCGCGTGCCAATATTATTATGTGAGGATGTCTCATTAGGGTGCGGAATAGTGTAGTTTGATCTGTGAGGGAATCTGGAACATTTACTGCTGTATATATGAAGCTCTGTGGCTCAGTAGGATCAGCGCATGTCCCATGCTTGGTTGCAGTTTTGGCCGAGGTGGAGGGTTCAATTCTTACCGGTGCCAAAGTTTGCACAGGGATCATAGTGGAATTATCCTATAAGAGATAAGGATGCATAGTCTACTGGGTTGATATGCTCCAAAATGATGCTGAATGGCCATGCACTGGTGGTTTTGGGTTCAATCCTTACTTTTCCCAGGTATTTTTTCAACTGGCGAATATTTCCCTATTTGACAAATAGGTGTCGGTGGACAGACTGTCGATGGACACATTATTTGGCAAATGCAATTGTGTCCATTGACAGGCTATTAGTCAAATAGGGGAATTAAAGGGTGGAGGTCAAGGGTGGTGGTAACAGAGAGAGAGGGGGCGGGATAAGCGCGTCAAGCGCCAAATGATGTTGACGTTGTTTGGTCGGTTCGGCAAGCCGGCTTTGTCCCCTTTAGGACACAAGTCCACCTGCTTCTTTACCATTGTCACTCGACTTCAAGTTGGTGACATGGATCTACTGTCCGACTTCAAGTCGCAGTGACATCAACACAAGCACTGTCTGCACGTAGTGCCCATACATCGTTCGACTACAAGTCGTTATGGTGTCCTCGACGGCTGGGCCTGGACCAAGTAAGTCGTATCTTACATCAATGTTCATTGACTCAATCAGCACAGTCCGTAGCTTTGAAGGCAAGGTCGGCAAGCGCTACCAAGATCTCAAACTTTTCATTACGTCCCCCAATATGGATTTCATCGCCCTCCTCCGTTCGGGACGCGTACCATTCGAATGTACTCGGACTTCCTTAAATTCTCCCCAAATCTTTCACCCTGCTGTCGCCACCTCGCTTTAATACCATCTACAGATTCCCTCCAATCCGTCAGTAATTCTGGCCGGTGGATTTTCTCCATCATGCCGTCTGACCGGGAATTCGTCCTTCTTGACCACGACAATCCATCTAATACACTAGGTCTTGTCAAGACGGAATTGCGTCAGATTATGGAGGGTGAAATCAAGGAGTTTAGAAGGAGGGTTGGAACGCTGCGTTCGGAGGAGTTTAACAAGGATGTTCAGAACGGAGTGAGGGACGACCAGGTTATCGCCACGCAACGCCGGGCGCCTCTAAAATCCAATGACCCGCGACGAAACGTTTATGCTTTGGCGTCTAACTCGGCGTACTTGCTTGGAGCTGGATGCTCGCATCGCGTGGACCATGCTGGCTTGTTCGTCCCATAGATGGAGCAGACGCGGTCCGTGTTGACCGGTGGATCGAGAACCTCTAACAACCCTCGAGTACACGGACGCCGCTGTCCCACACCCAGTCATTTTCCAAGGGCAACCTTACGATCTCGAGAGGTACCGCGCCATGGCCAATTTCGCACACGACAGGGCCTCGCCGGGTAGTAATTGGGGAGTAGCGGATGCGCCACCAGCTCCTCAACTTGATTCGCAGCAGCTTTCTGTTCAGGGCACTTCGGGTAGCGGCGGGCCTTCCAGAAACATTCGTCCATCTTCCGATTCGAGACCCAAACCTTGTAAGTATTGGTGTTGATCATTAGCTGTGTCTAATTCTCTTGCTAGATTCTTCGCGCCCTCCCCAAAAGCAAAAGCAAGGCAATCAGGACCGGAACAAATTTCTCGACGTCAGCTCGCCTCTCGTGCCACGTTCTCTTCCTGAATGGATGCGAGCTTCACGCGACATCGGCCAAAGCTTTGACCAGAACTCGAGGTCTAATCCTAAAGTCAATCGTGGTTATGCCTTGCCTGATCCTGGCTTTATCGCTACAATGACAAACTCGGCCATTTCGTGACGCTTATATCACGGTAATACCTCAAGTTGCGCCACGCACTCCATTACCGCATCAGTTCCCCCATGTTCGAACCGCTCAGCCCAACGTCGTGGCGCGATTTACTCGGAATCGATAGCTTCGGGAATAAGCCCGATTCATTTGTTTCGCAGCGGAGGAATGACGTGCAAACCAAGTTGATGGACTGTATGAAGGCTGGGAAGCTAGAGGTACCCTTTCTACTGCTTTCTTTTTCATCAACTAACCTTTGAACAGGGTACTATCGATCTTTCGAAGATGGGGACGGCCACGGTCTTGTGGCGAGATCAACCTCTGCCCAACCCACTACCGGAGAATGTCCTTTCGGAGATCTTTCGGGAATTATTCGAGATCAACTTCGCTCGTAGCCCTCGATCGACTCTGCTACCAATTCAAGCCCGCCAACTTTGAGCAAACAAGTTAGCCATTTGACGAGTCGGATGCCTCAAGTACCGGGGACCGCGAGATCCGCATTCTCGGTTGCATCCCCCATTTCAATGGCCGACTCATTCCCGAAGGTCCTGATGTTGGACGTGCTGGTTTTGCCTCGTCCGATAACGAGGAACGTCGGGGTACATTGTTGGGTCTATTCCGCATCATGCGGTTGGACAAAGATGGAAAAGATGACCGCCGGAACCATCGAGCGTGCCGTTGCAATAGAATCTAGGAAGGATGTCCGCATCGCGATCCTTGATGAGTTTGAGAACAGGCTTGGGCGTCACTACGTCGGGTGCTTTGTAGCATGGTTCAGAAGGGCGCCTGTCGGGTGCTTTGTAGCATGGTTCAGAAGGGCGCCTGTACTGCCACACGGACTATGAAAATGTTTCTGAATTTTTTTTAGAATTATTATATTAACGTTGTACTCCCTGAATGCCACATTTAATGTACACATTTCCTCTGAATACTGAGACCGTCTGGAATTTATTCGTTCTGCAATCTTCAATTGAAGTTCCATTTGCGAGACTTTCTGCCGCGCAGCCGAAGCACGTGGCTTCATTTATCCTCCCCGTCACTCGACTACAAGTCGGGACGGTTGGTTTCAAGCACAGGGCAAGGAGCGGAAAAGCTCTGCGACTTCAAGTCGCGAGCCATCGGGAGTACCGACTACAGGTCGGGACTTTGCTCTGCGACCATACGCCGAGAGGATTGCCCGACTGCAAGACCAACAAACGTTCTTCTGTCGGTCTACGAGGCCTTACGCGGTAACCGACAGGCTCTAAAGGACACTGTCGCACAATAAAAACAAGGTGCCAGACGTAGGTGTTTTCGCTGTTCTCATTCTTGTTTGGCTAATTTTTATATACAGGATGCATACCGCGCCATCCGTACAAACGCAGCGCACATAAAATCTGGATGCCCTGCTCAGGACTCGGACGGCGGTATGGAACTATTTCTTCGACGAAGGCCACCTCCAATGCCTATCTTTGAACTTGTTTGTGTCAGGCCAGTTTGGCCTTCGGTGCAGGAATCACTACCCGGGCGACCTTGGAGACCGAGACGAAGTTTTGTCGTCGTATTGACATCCTGTTCGTCGAGGAGGACCTCACCATTGTCACCGAGGACAAGACTATCTCTTTATGCAATATTATAGAAGGCACGTTCGGGTTCACGTTCCCTCGAAGAAACCACAAGGTGAACTTCAAAGAACTGGAGACCGAGCACAAGGAGATGATCATGGCCTTCTCTGAGTACTGTCGGAACGAGCTCCCTGAAGCCGTCTTCAAGGAGACGCCGTTCACGAAGACTATCCCAAGACTCCGTCGGTCAAGAACCGAGACCTGAAGATGAACCCCCCGACGAAACTGGAAGACTTCTTCTACGTGGGATGGAACGCGGCCAAGAAGTGGGGCGTATACAGCATCTTCGCGTTGTGGGAGGAGGCGGAGCTTCAAGGCAACGGGTACGCCACAGAAATTCAGGCAGGCACTGTCAAGGATAATCGCTTTAAATGTCGTTATGTTGGAGAGGATAGCGCCGGACCTCGAGGGATGATCGTGGTCCTCTTGGTCATAGTCGTCGCCGGTCTCTGTGTTCTGTCCAGGGAGTCAAGGCAGCGATTCCCTTCTCGATACATACTGGAGCCAACTGGGAAGCTCCCGAAATAAAGGGACTGTTCATGTTCATTTTATTTCATTTGCAAGGCATAATTTATCTATATTTACATCAACAATCGACCGCCACCCAGATCGCTTTGGAAGAGGGCATCATCGTCTTCCCCTCACATACGCACTGTCTCCTCTTCAGAAACAATTCTTCTCTTCTCCCACGCACACACCATCCCGTCTTCAGAAGACCTTTCCCCAGCACTTCTTCATCCATCCTCCGGGGAGCAGCACGAGGGAGTAAAGCAGTCCTCGCATGCCCGAAGACTTGCTACGAAGTGCGTGGGGACGTCTTCACCTCTCGCTCTACTACAGCGTAGAGTGTCTTCCCGGCAGTAGAGCGTCGGGTGTCTCCCTGAGCGCGGGCGCCCAAATCACACTTAGTCTCCTCAACGACATCCTCCAAGTGCTTGTTTTGCGTCTTGAAGGATCGAGTCAGTATCTCATTAGCTCGAGAGTAAGTCTTTACTTACTCTTGTGTAGGCGGGACAGGCCAAACCGGAGGAAAGGTAAGACTCAATAGTACCAGAGACGAAAGACAAGTGTGGCGGGCGGTTGAGCGGTGGACAGGAGCCGTGTGGTTCGGTATTTCGGGGCGAATGACTGTCGACGCTGAGTAAGAGCCAGTCTGAGCCACACGCGTCGCGCGCGAACAATAGGATGCGAACAATAGGATGTCATGCGTGGCCAATTCAAATTCACGTGAGACTGCCCTCAAATAGTCAGCTGGGTTTCAAACCGCGTCCTCCTCTCACTCCCACCATTATCCAACAAGCACTGCTTCCATAGCCCAACATGTCGATATTCGTTACGGTGCTCGACGACGACGCGCAATATGTCCGTTCCGTTGAATCTGGTACGCGTTAAACTCGATCTTTATTGCCCGACTGAGCCGATCTTTAGCTGACTCTGCATCATTGTCGTCGTCGTCGGAGGGTTCCGCAGCGAGCTTTTTTTCTGATGTACTCTCCACATCCTCCGTCTCGTCACGGTCTGGCCCCGACATGAACAGTTTCGCATCTCCTCGGAGCGGTGGCTTGCAGCGTTCGTTTTCCCCGAGCCAAAACAGGGCTTCTTTCTACCCAGAATACTATCATCCGCCCACCCTTATTCGCCCTCATATATACAAATGCGCATTTGCAGCCGCAAAAGTAAGTTGTCTATGTACCTATCCGCGCCGACCACACTAATTCTGTGTAGTGCCGACTTCCTTCTGACAATATACCGCAACATTTTCTTGACACTCCTGGGACCATATGGGTCAACAAGATACCACTCGTCGAATCTTTATGTCCCGTAATCTCTCAGTTGGGAAATTGGCTTGCCCTAATCAGACGCCCTTCTGGCTACGGGAAGACTGCGTTCATTTACACGTCCGGTTTTCTTCACGACGTCCTCAATGAGCGTACCGCCGCGCATGTCTTTGGTCCTCGTGCATCAAGCTTTCCATACGTTCGGGGAGACCGTCTTGTCCTGCGTATTGACCTACAGACAGTCTTCTACGATACCAGCGAGACCATGTGCAGCTCTGTGGACGCGTACCTGAATGCCGTCTATTACTGTTTCCTCCACCAGTACGCCGAGAAATTGGATTTGTCGGACGCAGATGAAATCAGGAGCTACATTTGCCCCAGGCCACACATACATTCGACGAGATCTTGGTAAGCCCGTGTATGCTCAAGGGACACTTTCTAACCATCTATTCAGGACCTTCTCACCTTTTCGGGTTACAAACTTGTGCTCTTTATCGACAACTTCAACTCGCCACTATTGAACTCAACACCCGAGAACTGCAATGACATCCATGGTCGTATCTGGGACTGTATCATTTGCCCTTTGCGTTCCGCTCTGGAAGCTGGCTTAGTAGTCGGCGGGGTTGTTTTGGGAACGCCTATCGCAGAGGAACCAATATGGGTTAGATCATCCCAAGCTTCCCAGTCGCTCTTTGAGCACATTGCGCGCGATGTATCCGACGAGGAGCGAGTTCGAGGTGCCTTTGGATTTACGTTGCCTGAGGTTCAAGAATTGGCAGCGGAGGCATTGGGCGAGGCTGAGGGCATCAAGTTCGTGGATGAGCTAAAGCACAGCCCAGCGTATCGTAGTGGCGACTACGTCGAGTATTCCATGGAGGATGTTCTGGGACGCCTAAGATCTCGTACGATGTCCGCCGGAACTATCAAGCGGGCCACGGCAAAAGAATCTGTTGTGAAAGATATCAGCCTCGATGGTGTTTTGTAACATGGTTTAGAAGGGCGCCTGTACTACCAGTGAAAATGTTTCTGAATTTTTTTTTAGAATTATTATATCAACGTTGTACTCTCTGAATGCCACATTTAATGTACACATTTCCACCGAATGCTGAGACCGTCTGGAATTTATTCGTTCTGCAATCTTCAATTGAAGTTGCGTTTGCGAGACTTTCTGAACTGATTGCCGTGGAGCCGAAGCACGTGGCTTCAGCCAAATCGGGCTTTTTTGCGCTCCCCGTCACTCCAAGTCTCGACTACAAGTCGGGATGGTTGCTCTACGGCTACGCGCCGGTCGCTATGATGACCGCGAGGTCGAGAGCATCGGAGTCCTCTCGAGAATTTCCCCTGCCACGAACAAAGGTATTTATAGTCACGATTCGTGATGTGGCCACTGAACGCGCTCCTCTGTTCTTACCGATAGACGAGGAACGAAACGAAAATGAGTGCCCTCCTTCCGAGTTGTCAATGTAAGTTTTTCATCATGCCGAATGTCTCGGCCATTGACTAGTTCTTTCGTGTCACGGTCTATCTCTTACTCTCTAATGCAGTTATTGTCTGATGCTCCGTACAGTTTCAACTCCTGCGCAAGCATGAGGGAGGGATCTTCGACTGGTAACGTAGTGACTGTTCGAATTCATTTGGAATTACTGCACCCCCAGTAACAAACTACGAGCGGTATACACGTCGTACGAACAATCTTCGTCCCACACTTACGGTTGGTATCAATTCCTTGTGCAGAGCACGAGCGTCGTAACATGGGGCCAGACTTCCGACGATGAGTCGGACAAAATCGCCTAACCAAGTAGGTCCTTGTTGTTCCCGAAGTCGCCATTGGCTGAGTTTGTTGCTCGCGTCCAGACTTTGGATCAGCACGAATATAATGTGTAGTAGTGTCAGATCCGTGTACCGTATTCAACACGATAATAGAGTGGCTTGCAACATCGAGCCGGTAGATTGAAGGTCAAAGGAGGCAGACTGATCTCGGCGCTTGTTGACATTCTTTGACACCAACTAAATCAAGCTTCGGCGGACCAGGATGAAGCTGACGAGGACAGCACAGAATGATACTCACAGCTACATGAAAACGCGCTGTTGAGTCAAATCACGTCTGTCCGGATGACAATCATGGGCAGAACATACGGCGACCATATCGCTCAGTCGAGAAGCAAAGTCTAACGCCTATAATCATAAT
Organism: Hymenopellis radicata; assembly: GCA_015501595.1. Lineage (NCBI taxonomy): Eukaryota > Fungi > Basidiomycota > Agaricomycetes > Agaricales > Physalacriaceae > Hymenopellis > Hymenopellis radicata. The sequence continues at coordinate 75,853 of JADNRX010000206.1, read as the reverse complement.
CATTACTTGTCGCCTCAAGATAACGCAGTCGGTAGTTTTGGGTAGACAAATGATGAATTCAGTAGGTATCTCCGCTGAAAGGAGAACAGTGATCTAGCCCAGTATCAATGCCGCAAGAGGATCCAGGATGAGAAGGGTATCGATTCCACGACAGAAATAATGATTATGACGAGACCTTTTTGGTTTCGTCTAGGGTCTTCTCGATGTCTGCTTTGAATTCCAGCAATTCCTGTGCATAATCAGAAGGTAGTAGGCTGCATAGAAGAATAGAACATACCTTGTTCTCCGGTTCAAACGAGAGCCCGATCGCAAGGGCATCCAAGGCTTCGTCAAATTCGTCAAGCCCTCTGAGCGCCTTGGCCTTTCTCAAGTACGCCTTGGGCCAGTTCTTCCGCATTTCCACCACAGCCTCGGCATCTGCTAACGCCGATATGTAGTCGTGACAGCCGGCAAAGGACGCCGATCTATTCGCCAAAATAGTTGACACCTCCTCGCGTAATAGATCGTTCGGCTCCCATGGCGCGCGCGACTGGGCGCGATTCGCTGCTATCGTGTACCGTATCACCGCCTGGTCAAACTGCCCGGCTTTAAAATTCGAATTGCCCTCGTCCTTGATCTTCTTTACCATCGTCGACAGATTCTTGTTCAGCAGATTCATATTCGCCGGCGGTGGGACAATGATGTTTGGGTTTTGGGTAAGAATGGTGGCAAGCTGGGTGAGGCGAAGAAAATCGAGGTTGCACTCTTTGCATACGACGGCATTGTGGGGACCGCAGTGCACAATGGAGCCATCAACCTTGAGGTCGACAGGGTCATATTGAGCGTCGATGAGCGCCTGGATGGCGGGGTTTGGCGGCGCAGGCATCGGGCGCCGCTGCTGCTGCGGAGGCGGCCGGGGTCCATGCGAGTGGGAGTGGTTCTCGCCAGGAGCATGGCTGTGTGAGTGCGACATGAGAGTATGTGCAAGAGGTGGGCCGATTCAGATCCAATCTTGAGGCTCCATTTGGGCTCCATCACGCGCCGTTAGAGTGGACAATGCCGGCTTGCCGAACCGACCAAACAACGTCAACACCATTTGGCGCTTGACGCGCTTATCCCGCCCTCTCTCTCTGTTACCACCACCCTTGACCTCGGATTCAGTCCGGCAAGGGCTGGCTGGCCAGTGGTCGACTTTACGCCGCCACTGTCCGTCGCGACTCGACTACATATGTCAGCACTGTTATCATTATCATCACTTTGACTCGGATGCAGTCCGGCAAGTGTCACTGGCCAGCGCTCGATTGCAAGTCGCCGCAGACACCCCTCGGTTCCATGTCGGCCCTGATATTCTCGTGGACACCGACAGCTACGCTTTTCTCCCAACACAGATTCGAACTTTGACTACTGGAACGGACGCAACTGTGTCGGGGCATCCTGGAGTTTTCGCAGCGACTCTACCGGACTTAAACGATACTTGACTGTTAAGTCGGCGCTGACGGCTTCTAGTTCGGGGTCGGGCGCATCCCATACCTCGTCCCATCTCCCACAGTGATTTGTTTGGTTGTACTTCTTCTCCGCGATCGCCTAGAGGGAAAGAGCAAGTTGCAGGCGCTGTGGCACTGCGCCTTTGAAGCCGAAGCACCGATCGGTCGCACGCTGGGTCTCCCAGCGAAGTCGCAAACGTTGTTCTAGGGGTCTGATAACAAGGGATGTCGTCCTTTCCAAGCAAGAGATGTCGTCCTTTCCAAGAAGCGTTGTCGTCACGCCTGTGGTTCGACGGCCACGGAGACGATCAACAAGAACACACGACGAAGAGTAGGTTGCCCTTCTTTCTCTGGTTATAATTCGCTTACAACTCCATTAGCACGCACGATACGCTCCTTTGAGCGCATTGACGGTCGCCTGATTCGTTCTTCTGCATTGTGTATGAACGGTCCAGCGATCATTTTGAGTCGGATGAAGAATTGGATTCTCGGAAGTACAATATCAATTACCCGTACGCACAATTAAACAAATGTTCAAAACGCATGCGCGTAATCGCGACACGTGACATCGGTGGCTTCTTTTCTTCAAGTTCATAACCTGGACCTCGACTCGGCTCATTGTGATGGCTTTTCTAACGACCCAGAGCACTTAGTAACTTCTCCACTCTCGCATTACGAGCCTTGCAAGCATGCAAGACCTCGCGAATTTCTTCTGCCATCCTTGCCTCCGCCTCCCATTCCTCTTTAGTCCACACCATTCCTCTTGACCCTTCCCAACGCTGCCCTCTGGTGAGCAGGTAATCCGAATAGAAAGGGTCTTTGCATACCTTCCTAGCTGTTGAGATGTCTCTTAGACATTGTATCGCCTGTATAACCTTGGTTACTTTTACATCTTGCTATTAGAGGTTCTTACCGTGTCAAGATTCGCCGCACACTGTATTGCCGCCGTCTTCATGATCTCTTTGTTTTTGCTAGCATGGCTACACTCCGAGATGGGCTCTGAACTGGACTCTGAATCGTCTAAAGAAACCGATGTTCCTGAGTCATTCTTGTTGATGAGGACCCATCCATCCTAGATCAAGTGTTAGAAATGACAGTTGTGCCCGAGATTGGTTGTTCTACTCACCGAAGGCATGCTGAGTATCAAAGGTTTCAACTTACCCCCTCACCATCTTTATATTCCCAGAGTCTCTCTTCAAAGGCGCTTTGTGCTGTCTTTCCCCTTGATGGCGGTCTACGTTCCAACAATTGCTGCTTTGAATACGCTACCAACAAGGATTGAACCGTGCGCATGAGCCATGATCTATGGCCCTGACGAGGCCTCTGATTGTCACCACATGAGTCACATTTTTCACATTGCGATTACCATCTCCAGCTAGATCCCTGATGACTCGCCGCCTGAGAAACGGCGAGCCCACTAGCCAGGCCTCCAAATTTCAAGAACCTCTAATCCAACGTGTCTGTAGGTGCCATCAATGCTCGCAAGAGGTTTACTTCGATCCTCGTACGCTCACGGCCGAGCCTGGACAACTGTTTTATCCCGTGGAATGGACCCGCCATCAGCATGATCTCCAGACGCAGGCGCGCACCACGGAAATGCTTCAGTCGGTGGGGGTGGAAGCTGAGGAAGTCACTCCTTCAGATACTGATGCGGTACGCGATGATTCAAGCGATCGTGATGCAACGTCCCCTCCTAGTTCGGACAGCTCATCCAAGGACGAGGAGGACGAAGAGGGTGAGGTAAGCGAGGAGGACGAGGAGGGTGAGGGAGAGGTGGATACCCGCTCCCGCCGCGAGAGACGTTCTCGTAACTCGTCTCGCAGCAGGGACAATCACAGCGATTCAAGGAACGATCCACTCTCCCTGACTCTACGCTCATGTCACGAGAGACTTTCCGGGTGGCGAGCTGTCTTGAATGATCTTTCAGGCTCCAATTTTGTCTTTGTCGACCCTTCCCACACCACCGGTGACCCCTTCTTCTGTGTTCTATCCCCCGATGTCAATACCCCTTCTCTGGCATTCGAAGACTATTTGTCGGAGTGCCGTTCACTGGCGGGGAGGGGAAGGCTCAGCCCAAAATCACGCCATCGACTCCTTGCTGCATCAATCCAGAACGAATTGAATAATGCTTCACGCGCGTTTGAGGAGATGAAGCGCGCTCGTTACGAGACCGCGGCAGAGGCCGCGGCAGATCCGAAAGTAGTCGACACGTGTAAGTCTATCGCATGCATTCTGATTCTTCTTCACAACCACTAATGCCACTACCAGCTCGCTACTCTCGCGGCATCAGAGACTGGGAACCTATCGCGCTTCTGTGTATGCTTTTAACGGCAACTCTTCATGTCTTGGCCAATGTATCTATTCCACGCTCCTCATTTGTCTTATCGATGTTGCGTCTCCTCCTCAAGGCAGTTTGCACGTCGTTTTCCATTCCGCAGTCGCAGAGCGACCCGCTCCTCGAGTCTATACCCTCGGATGTACGGACCGTCATGAAGCTCATGGATATCGATGCAGAACTCTCCGCTTTCGTTTCCTGCCCGAAATGTTGCGCTCTCCACGATATTCCGTCTCCCGGTGCCATCCCAGAATCGCCGTTTTGCACAAACATTCCTGTCAAAGGAGGACCAGAATGCGGTCGCAAGCTATTCAACACTTCAGACCCCAATAAATTCGTCCCAACGCGTCAGTACACTCCCCAGGGTTTAAAACAGTGGTTAGGGAGATTCTACTCGCGGCGCGGCATTGAAGAAATGGTCGATCGGCCAATTGACTTCAACACAGAGTCGTCAGAGTTGAAGGATATCTGGGATGGATCGGTTCTTCGTAATTTCAAGGGACCAGATGGTGTGAAGCACTTCTTAGAAGGCGACGGAGAAGGGCGTTTGGTTTTCGGGCTTAATCAGGATGGCGCCAATCCGTACGGTAATCGTACAGCCGGGAAAAAGGTGTCCATTGGTCCGATTTACCTGGTGTGTCTAAACCTTCCCCCCGAAGTCCGCTATCGCGTCGAAAACATCTTCCTGGTCGGCATCATCCCTGGTCCCAAGGAGCCATCACAAGACCAAATCAATCATTTTCTCCGACCACTGGTTGACGATTTAGAGGAGGCCTGGGATCAGGGCATCCGACTGAGTCGCACTGCCAAGCACCCCAACGGACGACGAGTTCGCTGTGCAGTGGTCCCCATCATTGCCGATCTACCTGCTGCTAGGCAGCTGTCAGGATTTGGGTCGTTCCGGAGTTCAGATTGGTGTTCGGAATGTCACCAGAAGATACAGGAACGAGACAATCTGGATAAAAGTTCCTGGATTCGTCGTACTTGGGCGGAACATGCCGAGCGCGTTAAAGCTTGGTGTATGGCTGAGACTGGTGAAGAACGCCAGACATTGTATGAAGCTCACCACGTGCGATATTCCGAACTTTTACGGTTGCCGTACTGGGACCCTACCACCTTTGTTACCCTCGACTCAATGCATGCGTTCTACCTCGGGCTCTTCCATCGCCACACCCGCGTCATCTGGGGTATGGACATCACCCTGGAGGATGGTGTGGACCTGTCGTCGCAGCGCAGCTCCTACGTCCCTACGCCTGAGGAGACCACTGCAGTACTGGACTATATCCGAACAGATCCAAATCCGCAGGCAAGTCTAGCCAAGTTCGAAACCTCTGTGCTCGTCTACATGTGTCGCGAAAACAATCTTCGCTTCAGTGGTTCGAAGCGGAAACTATTCAAAAGGCTGCAAGATCATGTAAGATTCAAATCGTTGCCGTCAGACCTTTTGTTCATATTTTGAAGTATCGAACATCCAGATCAGAGTTCCGTACTGGTGGTAGTTCCAACACCTCTCCCGCCAACTCTGCGGAGGGGACGGCATCTGAACAGAATACAGATTTCCCTGCTGGCGGTGGTTCCGACACTTCTCCGGCCAAATCTGCGGAGAGGACGGCATTTGAAACGAATACAAAGAAGGAGCTTTCCGAACTCTCTCTTCCCTTTCTCATCACCATGTGCGCTGAGGTTTTAGGGGATGCAAGCGAGGTATACGAAACCATGCCGCTGATACGTCTCGTCAACATGCTTCAGGATAAGGTACAAGCTGCCCGTTGCTTTGATTGTTTCCCAAGTACTGATCGCCGCTTTAGAGAAAAGAGTTGGGTATCGTCGACCCAACTAGCGGGCGGCTACCAGCGCATATCAGGAAACCCGGAGCTAAGGCACGAGGAAAACCTTCAGCGGTACTCTTAGGCCCTACGATCTTGAAGGAGGTGCGAAGGGACATGGAAAGAAGGTCCATGCCCTCATATGTCGGACGTCCCCCATCTCATCCGGGTGATGCAGCGTGGGGAAAATTTACGGCAGACCAGTGGAAGATATTTTGCACGCTCCATCTCCCCTTCACTCTTACTCGACTTTGGGGAGGATACCGAAATAGCACCGTCGACGAGGAACGCCACAAAATTCGACATGCTCCAGAATTTCCTTCATCTTGTCACTGCTATCAAAATCGCAACGGCGAAAGTATTGACTGCGGAGAGTATTGACGACTACGAAGAAGAAATTCACGCATATCTCTCCGGTTTATTAGCACTTTACCCCGGAGCCCAGATCGAGTCGAATCAACATATGGCCATGCACTTCGGCGATATGCTTAGACGTTGGGGACCAACTCAAGCCTGGCGTTGCTTCGCCTTCGAGCGTTACAACGGCCTACTGCAAAAAGTTAGCACATCTAAGAAGTTCGGTATGGCCTCGCATTGTTCATTCGCATTCGGATGTCTTACTTGCTACTTAGGCGAAATGGAGGCAACCATGACAAAAAATTTTTGTCGGCGCCAAAACCTCACCGCTCTTTATTCGCCGCAGATCCTGCCCCCCGTTTTGCAAGAAGCGGCAGGCGCTTTCTAGAGGGAGGCACGAGTGTCTACCCGGGTGCATCTGCCACCCGCGCGGCAAATACTCGTGCCGCCAGACCCATACCCGCCACCCGCGAAAATACCTGCCACCCGCGGGTACTTGACCCGCGGGTGAAGTACTTGGCAAGTACTTGCCTCAAGTACTTGCAAATACTTGCCACCAGTTGGCATTTTCGTGCGCGCCGACGACCCCCGAGCAATTGCGCAGGGGCTATCGACGTGCACGATACATATCCATGAAGCCCCGGTTACTTGCATGAGCAAGAACCGCAGCTAAATGAAGTGTAGGGGATGGGGATGGGGTGAGGTGGGGGATCATCGTGAAGTCGTGAGGTGGGGTTGTCCGTAATTCGGAGATCCAGATCTTCGAGCTGTCCTGACGTACGCGTTCTGTGCGGCACCCGCATGGTGAATAAGTTGAAGAAATGAAAGGAAACACACACTATTTGGGTGGGATGCGTCCGCGACGCCGTCCAGCCCCAGTCACTGCCTGCCCGCGCCTCCAGTAGTGTCTCGGCGCCCTGCACCCTCGACTCCTCGTTAAACCGGCGCCGTCGTATAGACGAGCGCGATAGAAATGGCGCCGTCATGAAGACGAGCACCAGATGCGCCCGGAATGCATCCGGGGGCGCAAATCCAGCAAGGCGGGCGCAATCAGATGGCTAAGCGCATGAACCCGCTGTTCGGTAGTAGGGCGGCCTCGTCCTGAGGGCTTACGCCGTCCCTATTGTGGCCAGATAGCGTCGTCGCGAAGACAGACGCAAAGAATCGCCCCGGAACGTATCCGAGGGCGCAGCGGTCGGCGCGAAGCCAAATCCGCCATGAAAACCAAGAGAAAACAAAGAATAGAGGTAGAATAGACCCAGAACATTTTCTGGGGTCGACGAGCACGGCGTTGAAGCCGTGCTGTGATGGTAAGAGACGACGAGCTCAGATCTGAGCTGATCGATCGTTATCCGGCCATTGCCGGTATGGTCGGGCAGCTCGGCGATCGCCGAAATTCGTCGGCAACATCGTTTCTGAGCGACGTTGGGGTTGTTTGACGTCGAATAAATTACTAAAAATTGTGGAAAATATATATTGGCCTTGAGGCAAGTATTAGGCAAGTACTTGCGCCAAATACTTGCCTTGCCAACCCCGTACTTGCCACCCGTGCACCACCCGGGTGTTGGCAAGTGCCGGGTGGGCAGGTGCCGGGTGCGGCACCACCCGGGTGACGTTAGTACTTGTAGATACTTGCAAGTACTTACCACTCGTGCCTACCTCTAGCGCTTTCCAACGGTACTTCCATTACGATACGAGAGGAACCTGGACTCAAGACACTCACGATCGCGTTGCACTGCCCACTGTAACCTCCAGTGAACCTTTTAGTCTTCTATCGGAGCGCCTTTACAGTCGTCTCGTCACCTGGAGTTCCCATTACGACACTCCAGATGCGGCGCCATCTATCTCTCATTACGCACAGATTGCCGATGAAGTCCTATCCTCGAAGCTCAAATTCACTTCTGTTCGATACGATTCAACCAAGAAAAAGAAGCCCGATCCTCATGCTTCCATTTTGACCCATGATGGCAGAGTGGGGTTCATTTCGGCGATCTTTCTGCATACGCGAGATCTAGGAGGGGTTCGCAAACAGGAAGTCTTCGTTGAGGTCCACTGCCTTGAAGAGTTGTCTGTGGCTCATGCCGAGCTTGACTACTTCCGTATCAGCCCTGTCACATCGGGACGCCTTGTCTATAACGTTGTCGACCACATAGCGATCTACTCTCTGACTCAGGTCTCGCACTGTGTTTTGACCACTGTGAAAGGAACCAAGATACCAATCCAGGTTCGACATGTCTTACCTCTTCACGACACGGTATGCTTTCTGATCTGCATTAACATATTGATTTCTGAACTGTGTACGCAGGTATATGACATCGGTAGCCTTGTTGAGGACACAGAAGACGGCGCTGTTGTACTGTAAAGCCTATATAGCCTTAGACCAGAACTGTTCACCATGACCTACAAATAATCGTTTACGCGCCGATGTTCTGGGTAATCTAAGCCTAGTTTAGGGTAACAATGTGATTATCTAATCATCAGTCCGATTCCTTTCAGCCTCCTTTCAACTTTGACTTGAACGTCTTGTCCAAAGCGGAACGATATCTGCGATGCTACAGGTATGTGAGACTGCACTCAACAGATGCCACAGCTGATGTGTTATCATAGACCTCCGTTCCCCATTACTTTAAACGGGTGGCATTGGAAGACGTTCCTTTCGAATTTCGCATTCTCTATCAAAGACACTCTTCTGCATGCATGCGACTGATCAACGAACACATTTCCTCATTCCCCATTCCCACCGCGCCATCCACATCGTTCACTGTGGAAGTTGACCTAGCATGGCAATGTCTTTTCCATGTCCAGCGACTCTTTTACCCCGACACTAAGCCGATTCACGCCCCCCTGCCATGCCTCTTCTCATGGTGTCTTTACTTTCTAAAGGCGGTTCCTTGGGAGAGCCTCGACACGGTTCAGTGGCCGGAGCTCGAACTTCCATTTACTCTGCTGCCATGCTTGGTTTATGCGAACGCATCCACAAACCTATCAACCTTACCCGTGTCCAATAGCCTACCCATGTACGACATTATCTCTGCCATGCTCAAGATATCTGTAAAGGTGGCGCTGTTGCTTCGCCGAGACTCGTCCGAGGTTTACAATCGCCTTGAGAGAGTCTTTCGCGTCCTGAATTCGTGCTACCCGGAAGATATTATCGATGACGCCTTGGCCGACGCTACAAAGGACGTGACAGATGCGCAAGTGAAGGAGCTCGTATCGCGTCTGGCTATTTACGTCACTAGCAAGCCTCACGGTCTCCCCATAGACCATGTAGTACACCTACTAGCACGTCTCAGTGAAAGGTCGCGTCGGATACACGACCTCTGCCTGAAACTGGGCACACCTCGATGGGCCGCCCATACATTCCGCGTGGCTACTTCGTTTCTTCGTACCCGTGACGACCCGACGACCTCGTATGCCATCGAGGCTGCGGCGACATACCTTTCTTGGCTGTTCGTAACGGAACTTCGGACTGGTAAAGTCGTTCAAATAGCCTTATCACGGAAAGTGCTGCCTGCCTTGTTCACATGCCTTACCATGAACCAAGGCAGTGGACATCCCGTGAGGATGCGTTGCCGATAGCCACACTCTTGAAGTATCTAGCAACCCGCGTCGTGGCGTGTCCCACAACTCAAAGGAAAGCGAAGGCAGCCCTCTCCCAACTTGAAACGAGTCAAGAGCAGTCTCTCGATGAGCGACGGCTCAAATCCCAGTTATCTCCGGAGGAAGTACCAGGCGACAAAAGGAGGGGAGACGAGATGTACGCAGCGCTGTGGTCGCGATGGGAGTGGCTGGTCAAGGCTATCAAAGACGTTGATATCGGAGAAGAACGATGTGCAAATCCTGAGGTATGTAAGAGACTGTCGCGCCCTCATGCCCGCAGAGCAACTCATGATTGGTACGATAGTGCCGGATTAGAGGGCGTACACAATTGAAGGTCTGTAGAGGCTGTGGGGACCTCCGCGTGTGCTCCAAGACGTGTCATGAGAAAGTATGGACGGTTAATGGTCACAGAGGGGAATGTGATTACGGAAAGAGGGGTTTTGAGACAGAGGTATGCGACGAATAGGGCGCTGAGGATCATAAGTCGAGTTAAAGTAAAGTCGCAAATTTTGATATACGTTGCGGGTCGGTGAGATGTGGGACGAGCCAGCGTCAGGTACAGACTTGGCGTCTATAGGCTCACAAAGAAAGACCGGGAAAGCGTTGGGCAGCTGTGCAGTACATGAGGACATTGAAGAAGGTGGAAAGGAGCCAAGACGCGTCCGACCTGATTTATGCAATGGTGTGGCGCAGCGTGGAGCTACATGTGAAGTGTACCCAGCAATGTGATTGACGTCGGCGCCGAAGTCAATCCAGTAGAGTCGTTGTGAAAACTCCAGGATGCCCGACACAGTTGCGTCCGTTCCAGTAGTCGAAGTTCGAATCTGTGTTGGGAGAGAAAGCGGAGCTGTAGGTGTCCACGAGAATATCAGGGCCGACATCGAGCTGAGGAGCGTCTGCGGCGGCTTGCCATCGAGCGCTGGCCAGTGACACTTGCCGGACTGTATCCGAGTCAAAAGTGATGATAATAATAACAATGCTGACATATGTAGTCGAGTCGCGACGGGCAGTAGCGACGTAAAGTCGACCACTGGCCAGCCATCCCTTGCCGGACTGAATCCGAGGTCAAGGGTGGTGGTAACAGAGAGAGAGAGAGGGCGGGATAAGCGCGTCAAGCGCCAAATGATGTTGACGTTGTTTGGTCGGTTCGGCAAGCCGGCGTCCTCCCCTTTAGGACACAAGTGACAAGTCCCCCTGTTTCTTACCATTATTGTCACTCGACTTCAAGTCGGCGACTTGGATCTATTGTTCGACTTCAAGTCGCAGCGACTTCGACACAAGCACTGTCTGCAGGACGGTAGCTCGACATCGTGGATCACTGAATTTCTTGAACTCGCCAACGTTGCGCGAGAACGTTCTGTTCGGGCAACTTGTGCACGATTCTAAGCACGGCGTCTACAGGCAAACTCTCTGGCCAGCTCTGACACACCCTCGCAGGCTCGACAAGGTCATCCAAGCGTGCTGCTTGGATATCACTCAGATTGGGAAAAATGTAAGCGGTTTGTCGTCCCTAAACTTCTGAGTTTTCGGACTGATATGCTTCCACAGGTGGTATCCAACTGAGCTCCGTCGTCGAATCGCCTACAAGGTGCTCGATTCAGGCTCGTGTATCACTGCCACGGGCGGTGTACTTCTCGAGCGAGATCGTCTTGCTGGAGTCCATACATTGGACAGAGTGGGGAATTGCTCGACGGGCCACTAGCGAGCAGAAGAAGAATTCTTGTTACTCATGCATTGCATGTTCTCGACAGGGTTGATTACATCACAGTGGTTGACGATGGTCAGATTCACGAGCAAGGGAAATACGCAGTGAGTGATTTGGTTGCCAATGGGAAGTGTCTTCAACGCGAGTACAGACTTTATGAGAAACAGCGTCATGGTCCCCTATATCATGGAGTTTTGCAGAGTTTTGGGTGATGCGCAGGCTTTGTTCGCCTTCGTTCTCAAGTGCTGCTTCGGGTAAGTTTTGCCTTGTCGTCGAAGGGGCCCGCATCCTCACATTCCGAGAGCCATGCGGATAGATCGCCGAGCTCCGCGCCACGTGGTCCCAAGCACACGCCACGGAACGTGTATAAATCTTATCAAACAATGCTCCTTTGTTTTAACCCTGCTGTCGGTATTTAAGGCCCTCCTTGGCTTTTCTTTCATGCTTCATCTTTCCTTCATCATCGTTTCATCCACCGACTTTCATGTCTCAGTCTCTGGAACGAAAGTTTGGGCAGTGGTGGGCGTCTTTTCATTTATGTCTTCCTCCACTCACAGGTAGTAGGAGCTGCCAGGTCTCCCCCAAGGTGGCTTCGCCGAGCTTCTCCGTCGGTCCGCACAATATCCTCATCACCAACGTGGCTTTGGCGCCTGAATTGTACGGAGATGGACGATCTACCATCCTAATCCACCATGCCAACGTTATCTACGAGGGAGAGGAACAAGCACCTACAACAGGATTTGCCGCTCTTGCCTCTTTGACACCTGGAAGCGTGCGTATACTTGATTCTAGTGTTTCCTTTCCTCTGTCCATGTGTTGATACTGGCCTAGGTGGAGAGCGCAGCGGTCAACGTGGTGCTCAACCGCAGAGAGTTCATATATTTTGAGGTTCAAGGGGACAAGTAAGTCCCTAAGTCGCGACTCTGTCATTGGCAATCGTTCAACGCATATACAGCGAAATCCACCTATTCGGGCATTACCTCTGTGAGCAGCAACAACCCCCTTCATTATCGTAGTCGTACGCTGTGCTGATCTCCGCACGCAGCCTACCACAACCCTCCTTCAAAGGATAGGGTGTCCCAGCTCTCGCATACTGCTTCGGGCGTGACACTCGTGCGTCGTAGTCCACTCAATATGCCAGAATCCTGACGTTGACACGGTAGTTCAACACTCCCCAGCCACAGGAGCCACTTTCGTCTGCCTCTACTTCCAAACGAGTTCGTGGAGGAAGCACAAACACCAAGTCCCAGCTGTCCGCCGTACGTCGTCCAAGAATTCGTCTCGACATTTCTAATCAATTCATCTAGGTCAGTAAAGGCAAACACAAGGTCGACGACGACGACGAAGACTTCCAGGAAGATAGTGTCGATGCCAAACCTGCCAATAAGAAGCGCAGGACAGCCACAGCCAAGTAGATCGATATACTAGGAATAGTTATGAAGTCTAGTCATGTATAGGTTCCCAATCTTAAAGTTAGTTTTGTTTAGTGTCTCTTCCAGTCCTGTCATGGTCATGTGTCGGGCCGCGTCGTGTTTTGGCCTCAAATGATCGCTCTTCATCTTCGATCACCACCCGTGTGCCAATTGGCCGTGTAACAACGACACTACGAACCTACTTCCTGTAAAGTCCGCCGCTCGGAAGACTGTTCATTCTCCATCATCGCTGACGCCTTCGCTATCTTGTTATCTTGGCCGCTGCTGGTCGTGTTGAGAAGCTCGTCGTTTCAGGCCCGGAACCGTGACGCTTCGTGAAACCCGAAGGTATTAGAAGTCGACCGAGCTCCTCATTCGTAAACTGACCTTCCAACGCCTACTTCATGGAATTGCCCAGTACATCAAGGTGCGTTGTGCTTCCTGCTCCCTTCAGCCCGTTGTCTAATCTTTACTAGGCTTCAGACTGATCTCCGCTTCCAATCCTCTGCTGTGATGGCTCTTCTGAGGCTTACGTTGCCTCCTTCGAAGACATCAATCTAGCCGCCATCCACGCTAAGTCTGTTGCCATTCAGCCCTTCTCGTGTACATGTTCGATCATATTCATTTCTCTGCATCCGTAGCTTTCCTGTAATGTATAGACGACACGCAGTACTCGATGCTTGTATCGAAATAGTGTTCAACGTCAGTTTGAGGCTCTCGCTTAGGTGGGATCGAGCAAGGCTTCATAAGTTAGAGGCCTTATTATATGGGATTAGGATGCTCGACGGCGCGGCGCAAGAACATAAGTTTTTCAAAGTCAGTATTATCAGTACGGATGGTGGCTGCTAGCAGGAGCCAAGAAGGGCGAAGGCGCCACCGCAGAAAATCAGTTCACAGGAAAGCACGGGCTCGACGTGCTCCGGAGCCTACTCAAGCCAGTCTTCGTTCCGCGTCGAAAGATACAGCGAGTGAGTCGATTTGAAACGTAAATTTATCGTACTTTTTGCGAAATAGAAAGTAAGTTAACGGGATCAAGGGCTGTCCTGCGCCGCCTGCCTACGATATTTCTGCTCCGTTTCTTTTAAAACGAGAGATGCCACATTGTCTCGGAGGACAAGAATATGTGTCCCATCCACTTTCTTTCTCCACATATTTCTCTCCCGGCCAAATGCGACGCCGACTTCAATGACCCTCCAATGACAGGCAACGGAAGGGACAAGTTCGTCATACAACCAGACACAGGTATTTTCTGCTGTCTGCCATATGAGAAAAAGCAATGCGCCTTCGCGGTCCTTGACGACTGAACGCCATTCTTTTGGTGGGTTCAATGAGGAAACCATGGGACGTGTCTGGGAGTGGTACACGTATGATACCACGTTCTGCTTGAAGCCATAGATCTGAACGCGTCGGAGCTCAGTCCTATATAACAGTTCACACGGAGAGCAAGGACAAGTGGAAATTAGACGCGTACGTGTAATGCTGTGACACCACTTTGACGCGTTCATGCTGGGGCTTTGCCTTGAGCGCAGCGCTAATAGAATCCAGACTGGGCCTGACCGGATCTACTCTGAGTTTAACCATATCAACACTAGGTTTTGAAGGGCCAAGTCTATGAAATCAACGAGTTCGGACTTGACAGTCAGGAGGTGTGGCACGACTAACCGATGATGGGCGTGGCGGTTGGCAGGAATGACGTTTAAACTATGATGCATGAGTATCTTGAAAGGGCAATAGAGAGATATCGCTACCTATCCGTGCGCTCCAACGCGGTTGAAGCACGAACCTCTAGCAAGGGAGGGTCTGGGGAAGGGCGCTTAAGTATAGGGAGCACAGCATAAGCGTTCTCCAGAGGGAGGTCGTAGTAGACTTCAAAGGAGCCACCGTCTATGACTGAAAGAGGATTGCAGTCGTCCATTGCTTGTCGTCCAGGGGCTTAATGTGGTATGAACAGAGGAGCGCGTTCAGTGGCCGCATCACGAATCGTGACTATAAATACCTTTGTTCGTGGCAGAGGAAATTCCCGAGAGGACTCAGATGGCTCTCGACCTACAGTCGCAGAGCTGCGGCCATCACAGCGCTCGGCTTGTAGCCGTAGAGAAACCGTCCCGACTTGTAGTCGAGTGACGGGGTGGCAGTGGGGAGGGGCGCACAAAAGCCCGATTTGGCTGAAGCCACGTGTTTCGGCTGTGCGGCAGAAAGTCGTCTCGCAAACGCAACTTCAATTGAAGATTGCAGAACGAATAAATTCCAGACGGTCTCAGCATTCGGTGGAAATGTGTACATTAAATGTGGCATTCAGAGAGTACAACGTTGATATAATAATTCTAAAAAAAATTCAGAAACATTTTCACTGGTAGTACAGGCGCCCTTCTAAACCATGTTACAAAACACCATCGAGGCTGATATCTTTCACAACAGATTCTTTTGCCGTGGCCCGCTTGATAGTTCCGGCGGACATCGTACGGGATCTTAGGCGTCCCAGAACATCCTCCATGGAATACTCGACGTAGTCGCCACTACGATACGCTGGGCTGTGCTTTAGCTCATCCACGAACTTGATGCCCTCAGCCTCGCCCAATGCCTCCGCTGCCAATTCTTGAACCTCAGGCAACGTAAATCCAAAGGCACCTCGAACTCGCTCCTCGTCGGATACATCGCGCGCAATGTGCTCAAAGAGCGACTGGAAGCTTGGGATGATCTAACCCATATTGGTTCCTCTGCGATAGGCGTTCCCAAAACAACCCCGCCGACTACTAAGCCAGCTTCCAGAGCGGAACGCAAAGGGCAAATGATACAGTCCCAGATACGACCATGGATGTCATTGCAGTTCTCGGGTGTTGAGTTCAATAGTGGCGAGTTGAAGTTGTCGATAAAGAGCACAAGTTTGTGACCCGAAAAGGTGAGAAGGTCCTGAATAGATGGTTAGAAAGTGTCCCTTGAGCATACACGGGCTTACCAAGATCTCGTCGAATGTATGTGTGGCCTGGGGGCAAATGTAGCTCCTGATTTCATCTGCGTCCGACAAATCCAATTTCTCGGCGTACTGGTGGAGGAAACAGTAATAGACGGCATTCAGGTACGCGTCCACAGAGCTGCACATGGTCTCGCTGGTATCGTAGAAGACTGTCTGTAGGTCAATACGCAGGACAAGACGGTCTCCCCGAACGTATGGAAAGCTTGATGCACGAGGACCAAAGACATGCGCGGCGGTACGCTCATTGAGGACGTCGTGAAGAAAACCGGACGTGTAAATGAACGCAGTCTTCCCGTAGCCAGAAGGGCGTCTGATTAGGGCAAGCCAATTTCCCAACTGAGAGATTACGGGACATAAAGATTCGACGAGTGGTATCTTGTTGACCCATATGGTCCCAGGAGTGTCAAGAAAATGTTGCGGTATATTGTCAGAAGGAAGTCGGCACTACACAGAATTAGTGTGGTCGGCGCGGATAGGTACATAGACAACTTACTTTTGCGGCTGCAAATGCGCATTTGTATATATGAGGGCGAATAAGGGTGGGCGGATGATAGTATTCTGGGTAGAAAGAAGCCCTGTTTTGGCTCGGGGAAAACGAACGCTGCAAGCCACCGCTCCGAGGAGATGCGAAACTGTTCATGTCGGGGCCAGACCGTGACGAGACGGAGGATGTGGAGAGTACATCAGAAAAAAAGCTCGCTGCGGAAACCCTCCAACGACGACGACAATGATGCAGAGTCAGCTAAAGATCGGCTCAGTCGGGCAATAAAGATCGAGTTTAACGCGTACCAGATTCAACGGAACGGACATATTGCGCGTCGTCGTCGAGCACCGTAACGAATATCGACATGTTGGGCTATGGAAGCAGTGCTTGTTGGATAATGGTGGGAGTGAGAGGAGGACGCGGTTTGAAACCCAGCTGACTATTTGAGGGCAGTCTCACGTGAATTTGAATTGGCCACGCATGACATCCTATTGTTCGCATCCTATTGTTCGCGCGCGACGCGTGTGGCTCAGACTGGCTCTTACTCAGCGTCGACAGTCATTCGCCCCGAAATACCGAACCACACGGCTCCTGTCCACCGCTCAACCGCCCGCCACACTTGTCTTTCGTCTCTGGTACTATTGAGTCTTACCTTTCCTCCGGTTTGGCCTGTCCCGCCTACACAAGAGTAAGTAAAGACTTACTCTCGAGCTAATGAGATACTGACTCGATCCTTCAAGACGCAAAACAAGCACTTGGAGGATGTCGTTGAGGAGACTAAGTGTGATTTGGGCGCCCGCGCTCAGGGAGACACCCGACGCTCTACTGCCGGGAAGACACTCTACGCTGTAGTAGAGCGAGAGGTGAAGACGTCCCCACGCACTTCGTAGCAAGTCTTCGGGCATGCGAGGACTGCTTTACTCCCTCGTGCTGCTCCCCGGAGGATGGATGAAGAAGTGCTGGGGAAAGGTCTTCTGAAGACGGGATGGTGTGTGCGTGGGAGAAGAGAAGAATTGTTTCTGAAGAGGAGACAGTGCGTATGTGAGGGGAAGACGATGATGCCCTCTTCCAAAGCGATCTGGGTGGCGGTCGATTGTTGATGTAAATATAGATAAATTATGCCTTGCAAATGAAATAAAATGAACATGAACAGTCCCTTTATTTCGGGAGCTTCCCAGTTGGCTCCAGTATGTATCGAGAAGGGAATCGCTGCCTTGACTCCCTGGACAGAACACAGAGACCGGCGACGACTATGACCAAGAGGACCACGATCATCCCTCGAGGTCCGGCGCTATCCTCTCCAACATAACGACATTTAAAGCGATTATCCTTGACAGTGCCTGCCTGAATTTCTGTGGCGTACCCGTTGCCTTGAAGCTCCGCCTCCTCCCACAACGCGAAGATGCTGTATACGCCCCACTTCTTGGCCGCGTTCCATCCCACGTAGAAGAAGTCTTCCAGTTTCGTCGGGGGGTTCATCTTCAGGTCTCGGTTCTTGACCGACGGAGTCTTGGGATAGTCCTTCGTGAACGGCGTCTCCTTGAAGACGGCTTCAGGGAGCTCGTTCCGACAGTACTCAGAGAAGGCCATGATCATCTCCTTGTGCTCGGTCTCCAGTTCTTTGAAGTTCACCTTGTGGTTTCTTCGAGGGAACGTGAACCCGAACGTGCCTTCTATAATATTGCATAAAGAGATAGTCTTGTCCTCGGTGACAATGGTGAGGTCCTCCTCGACGAACAGGATGTCAATACGACGACAAAACTTCGTCTCGGTCTCCAAGGTCGCCCGGGTAGTGCTTCCTGCACCGATGGCCAAACTGGCCTGACACAGGCTCAAAGATAGGCATTGGAGGTGGCCTTCGTCGAAGAAATAGTTCGATACTGCGGTCCGAGTGGCTTTCAGGTACCAGGCGAGCGCGTTGTACCACCATTCTGCAGTACCGTCGAATGGCTCTAACACACTAACACCGGTCATTTTAACGGCTTGGACGACCTTTTGGAGGAACTGAAACGCCCATGAGTTTGTAGTACAGGAAGAAGAAAGATGAAGTATGCTTACCGCCATTTTCATCGTGTCGGACACGAACGCATATTTCTCCGAAACGTCAACGTTGTTTGAATAGTCACCGGTGAGTATGCCCTCGTCGTAGCAGAGGGCATAGAAAGGCTGGGGCGTCGCTGGACATTGAACCAGTTTGTAACCATTTTCCATTGTCTCGTCAGGTGGAAGGTCACCGTAACTATGGCGGAGAGCATGGGTACCAGAGCCCGCCAGAATGCCTTGAACCGTAAGCTGCGTCAGCGATGCTTCCCATTGCTTTCCTCTCCGAGCGTAAATAGCCCTGATGGCCGGCAGCGCATCGAAGTCAATGAGACGATTAACATGTTCATGGCACGCTTCGAGAATCTTCGTTGCAGAGGGAGAGAGGCGGGGATGAAACTGCTGAAGCAGTGTGTGTGCATACAGTTGGGGGAATTGGTCAGTCTCTTTCGGTCCATAACGGTACCTCGGGAGATGCTTTAAAGCCATTCTCAAGGGAGGTTTTCCGTCTTCTTCCAGTTCTCCACGAAGCGCAGCTACACACGCCTGAAACTGCGCACGGCTGTACCCAGCGACTCCGAATCCCTCTGCCAGTTTCGTTACATCTGTTATCAAAAAGCCTTTGAGGCGGTAACCAAGAGCAGGCGAAGAGCCAAAGAAGTAGACTCGTGCCCCAAACGACTCCCGGAAAGAGGAGATCACGTTGTAGAAGTTGGTCTCGAGAAGGATGATAATCTCATCGACGGAGGGATAGGAAGGTTTGGAAGGTGAACTTGTAAGGGAGATGAACTCCGCGTAACGCGTCATGGAATCGTAGTCTTCAATGAATATAGATATGGCGCACGACGAATCTTCGAAGTGGCGCTGAAAATGGTCCTGTTCAAGTTGAAGGATGAGTAAAGAAACAACTGAATGTATACATGCGACCTCACCAAAAAAGTTGCAAGGCATCGAAACCTTTCTTCTTTCCAAAGAAAGCGTTCGGAGACACAATAGACAGATCACCGCCGTATTTGTGGGCAGCGGCCCCCACACCTTTATCAATAATGTCTGTCAGTCTTTTGAGGATCGATTCCAGCGTGTGGATACCCTTTGGAACCACTGCGAAATCAAACGACAGGATATAATCTCGCGAGTGTTCAGAGGGATGTTCGGCCGCATATGGCCCTACGGTAAGCTGTCCGAAGGTTTGTCCGAAGTCGTCCTTATGGGCCTTATCACGGAAGTACTTGACCATCGATGCGTAAGATTTGGCGCTCGATCTTGACAGTGGACCGGTGAAATAGCCGTTCGTATCTCCCGTCAACTGTGGAAGTATTGATGAGAAATCGGCGAAGAGCAACCCATCGGTTTGGAGGTGTTTCAAGAAGTCGCTGGGTGGTTCACACTAAAGATAGTTGATTGTGAGTTTGTTAGTGTCGAGAACAGTACCAAAAAACGTACCGAAGAAACAGGAACGGCTGCATTGCCGCATCGAAACACAGGAAAAGTCTCATAGGAACGTTTATCGGCAACTGTAAGGAATCGTTCGACCCCAATCCGGGTCAGAATAACCTTTCTTGACTTCTTCGACCGCCGGGCGGTATCAATTGTCTGCGGGGGAGGAGATGGTTCCGAATTAACACGGGCCCGTTTATTTGCAAGATGCTTGGGAGACACAGCGAAACAGAGTGCCTGTTTGTGATAGACACCCTTTGGGATAGGTGTTGTTACACGACCACCAAACCGCGGTACGCCCCGAAACCGACCGTCCGGACCAATGCTTCTGGGTAGGTCTGCCTGGTAGACCTCAGCAGCTTCCCAAAAGCAAGTCGGCGCCGGGGTCGGCGCGCAAAGCCGGTCGTGGTTGACCTGAATCCAATGAAGAAGAAAGGCTTCATCCATGGAGACGAAGTCATCGGGCTCTTTGAAGGAAAAGCTCAAAAAGCCATCTGGGACGCCCGGGAAATCAGGGTGACCAATGAGAAAATTGTGGATGAGGATTGCTGGTTCGTTCCTTTTCGACATGGAGGTAGGTTGGGTGGCGGGTGGCGGTGGTGTATGAAAGGAGACGACGAGAAAATGCAGCGCGCTTTTGTCGTAGGCCTCATTAGATCTGCCATTGTTCGACGCAAAGCGTCGTCTTGGCTGCGCAGAGTTGATGAATCCTTTGTTCATTCGATCAACTTGATTGGGCATGCGAGGACAAACCTTTCATTTCCAGTGGTAATACAGAGGACTATGGTACAATTTTTAAAAATGAAGTAGACCAAGCAAGACTGACCTTTCTTCCCACCGTGAATATCAACTCGAGGTAAAGATGTCGAAATCATCCTCTAGATCTGGTCCAACCTGTCGAACTCGCCTTGCCGAGTTCGGCGGGGTTACATTCAAGTTACGCTTCTTGCAAGGATTATCGGGACAGCGTAGTCTGTTGCACGTTTTAGATACGGACATTGTGCAGTTGGGACGCGCACCATTCTCTTCTTGCAGTGCGAGTTCTCGAATCCTATTCGCTACCCACGTCTTGGCACCCTTGAGCCTTTGTTTCCACTGCTCGTTCAACGCCTGAATGGTCTCGTTGCCATCTGCAGTCATAATGGGTGCATCGTCGTTGTGCGAACCGTCCAATGTCAGAGAAGCCATAGCGGGAGGGTGTCTTTGAACGCCGCTCCCAACGACGTATAGAGGTCTAAGGTATAACTTGAGAGTATTGCAACCAGAGCCGCCAGAGGAGTCGGCGAGCGACTGGAGTCTGGAGGAGAAATCGTGTAAACATATTGCAGTGGACTCCGTCAATGTATATCTCCTGAGACTCGGATGTCCAGCTGTTCATCGACCATTTCACGAGGCGCGTCCTGAGCAGGGCATCCAGATTTTATGTGCGCTGCGTTTGTACGGATGGCGCGGTATGCATCCTGTATATAAAAATTAGCCAAACAAGAATGAGAACAGCGAAAACACCTACGTCTGGCACCTTGTTTTTATTGTGCGACAGTGTCCTTTAGAGCCCGTCGGTTACCGCGTAAGGCCTCGTAGACCGACAGAAGAACGTTTGTTGGTCTTGCAGTCGGGCAATCCTCTCGGCGTATGGTCGCAGAGCAAAGTCCCGACCTGTAGTCGGTACTCCCGATGGCTCGCGACTTGAAGTCGCAGAGCTTTTCCGCTCCTTGCCCTGTGCTTGAAACCAACCGTCCCGACTTGTAGTCGAGTGACGGGGAGGATAAATGAAGCCACGTGCTTCGGCTGCGCGGCAGAAAGTCTCGCAAATGGAACTTCAATTGAAGATTGCAGAACGAATAAATTCCAGACGGTCTCAGTATTCAGAGGAAATGTGTACATTAAATGTGGCATTCAGGGAGTACAACGTTAATATAATAATTCTAAAAAAAATTCGGAAACATTTTCATAGTCCGTGTGGCAGTACAGGCGCCCTTCTGAACCATGCTACAAAGCACCCGACGTAGTGACGCGCGAGCCTATGCTCGAACTCATTAAGGATCACGGCGCTGATGTCTTTGGCGGATTCTATTGCAACGGCACGCTCGATGGTTCCGGCGGTCATCTTTTCCATCTTTGTCCAACCTCGCATGATGCGGAATAGACCCAACAATGCCACACGACGTTCCTCTATATCGGATGAGGCGAAGCCAGCACGTCCGACGTCAAGACTTTCTGGAATGAGTCGTCCATTGAAATGAGGGATGCAACCGAGAAGGCGGATCTCGCGGTCACCGGTACTTGAGGCATCCAACTCGTCAAATGGCTGACTTGTTTGTTGAAAGTTGGCAGGCTTGAATTGGTAGCAGAGTCGATCGAGGGCTACGAGCTCGTATCGGAAGTTGATCTCGAATAATTCCCAAAAGATCTCCGAAATGACATGCTCCGGTAGTGGGTTGGGCAGAGGTTGATCTCGCCACAAGACCGTGGCCGTCCCCATCTTCGAAAGATCAATAGTACCCTGTTCAAAGGTTAGTTAATGAAAAAGAAAGCCGTAGAAAGGGTACCTCTAGCTTTCCGGCCTTTATACAGTCCATCAACTTTGTTTGCACATCATTCCTCCGCTTCGCGACATATGAATCGGGCTTATTCCCGAAGCTATCGATTCCGAGTAAATCGCGCCACGACGTTGGGCTGAGCGGTTCGAACATGGGGGAACTGATGCGGTAATGGAGTGCGTGGCGCAACTTGAGGTATACCGTGATATAAGCGTCACGAATGGCCGAATTTGTCATTGTAGCGATAAAGCCAGGATCAGGCAAGGCATAACCACGATTGACTTTAGGATTAGACCTCGAGTTCTGGTCAAAGCTTTGGCCGATGTCGCGTGAAGCTCGCATCCATTCAGGAAGAGAACGTGGCACGAGAGGCGAGCTGACGTCGAGAAATTTGTTCCGGTCCTGATTGCCTTGCTTTTGCTTTTGGGGAGGGCGCGAAGAATCTAGCAAGAGAATTAGACACAGCTAATGATCAACACCAATACTTACAAGGTTTGGGTCTCGAATCGGAAGATGGACGAATGTTTCTGGAAGGCCCGCCGCTACCCGAAGTGCCCTGAACAGAAAGCTGCTGCGAATCAAGTTGAGGAGCTGGTGGCGCATCTGCTACTCCCCAATTACTGCCCGGCGAGGCCCTGTCGTGTGCGAAATTGGCCATGGCACGGTACCTCTCGAGGTCGTAAGGTTGCCCTTGGAAAATGACTGGGTGTGGGACAGCAGCGTCCGTGTACTCGCGGGCTGTGAGAGGTTCCTCGATCCACCGGTCAACACGAACCGCGTCTGCTCCATCTATGGGACGAACAAGCCAGCATGGTATCCCAGCCCTAACCAAATTCTCAGCATTGTCGAGGTTGTTGACATATGCTCCAATAACGTTCCGGAGAGGGGAATGCTTTGCAGTAGGAGACATGAACTGTTCCCGAGCCTCGCTGACCCACACGATGCGAGCATCCAGCTCCAAGCAAGTACGCTGAGTTAGACGCCAAAGCATAAACGTTTCGTCGCGGGTCATTGGATTTGAGAGGCGCCCGGCGTAATATTTGAGTCGACCAAGGTGCGTGGCGATAACCTGGTCGTCCCTCACTCCGTTCTGAACATCCTTGTTAAACTCCTCCGAACGCAGCGTTCCAACCCTCCTTCTAAACTCCTTGATTTCACCCTCCATAATCTGACGCAATTCCGTCTTGACAAGACCTAGTGTATTAGATGGATTGTCGTGGTCAAGAAGGACGAATTCCCGGTCAGACGGCATGATGGAGAAAATCCACCGGCCAGAATTACTGACGGTTTGGAGGGAATCTGTAGATGCTATTAAAGCGAGGTGACCGACAGCATAGTGGAAGATTTGGGCAGTATTCAAGGGATCGTCAGGTCCGAATGTAAAGTTGGAGTACATTCGAATGGTACGCGTCCCGAACGGAGGAGGGGCAATGAAATCCATATTGGGGGACGTAATGAAAAGTTTGAGATCTTGATAGCGCTTGCCGACCTTGCCTTCAAAGCTACGGACTGTGCTGATTGAGTCAATGAACATTGATGTAAGATACGACTTACTTGGTCCAGGCCCAGCCGTCGAGGACACCATAACGACTTGTAGTCGAACGATGTATAGGCACTACGTGCAGACAGTGCTTGTGTCGAAGTCGCTGCGACTTGAAGTCGAACAATAGATCCAAGTCGCCGACTTGAAGTCGAGTGACAATAATGGTAAGAAACAGGGGACTTGTCACTTGTGTCCTAAAGGGGACAAAGCCGGCTTGCCGAACCGACTAAACAACGTCAACATCATTTGGCGCTTATCCCGCCGTCTCTCTCTCTCATACCACCACCTTGCTCTCGGATACAGTCCGGAAAAGGTGGCTGGCCAGCGGTCGACTATACGTCGACTCTGCACGTCGCGACTCGACTTCATGTCGGAACTGTGCGCTTGTCGGGCCGAAGGCTATTATAGCCTGCACAAAGCAATTTGGTGCTCCACAAAGCAAGGACCCACAGACATATAAATAGCTCGACCTTGCTGTTCGTACTTTTTCAACAGTTCAAGTTGCTGTACGCGGTACGTCGTCACACTTCCCTCCTGCTATGCCCTAATAATCTGCTCGCAGAACCCTACTATCTCGCCACGGTCAATGACGGCACTACGATTGCTTTCTTCTTCAAATTATTCCCACTGGTCGACGAAATGATTCCTCTACCGGATTCCGAACATAGGCTTGCTCTTCAAGCGGCGAGGAAGATGGTTTGTGCATTTTGTTGGCTACACAATTGATTCTGACAATCATTCTAGGACATTGTCACGCGTCTCATGACCCAGGACTACGATCCTGACGACGAATCGCCGGAGACCATTCACTATGCAGACGAAGAGATGAGGAAGAAGTTGCGATTGTGCTTGGAAGAAACAGAGCATGTATAGATTCTGCCTGTCATTGCTCCCTTTCTGCAACATTCTCCGAGAAACCTGTTCTTTCCACTAGCCGCTCAATAGTACGAGTTATGATCCATACCGAAATACAAACAACAGAATGGAATTCCAAGTCACGACAATCCTAATACACTGGGTCTTGTCAAGACGGAATGGCGTCAGATTATGGAGGGTGAAATCAAGGAGTTTTGAAGGAAGGTTGGCACGCTGCGTTCGGAGGAGATGTTCAGAACGGAGTGAGGGACGACGAGGTCATCGCCACGCACCTTGGTCGACTCAAATATTACACCGGGCCTCGACGAAGCGTTCATGTTTAGACGCCTAACTCAGTGTACTTGCTTGGAGCGGGAACAGTTTACGTCTCCTACTGCAAAGCACTCCCCTCTCCGGAACGTTATTGGAGCGTAAGTATGTCAACAACCTCCACGATGCTGAAAATTTGGTTAGGGCTGGGATACCCTGCTAGCTTGTTCGTCCTATAGATGGAGCAGATGCGGTTCGTGTTGACCGGTGGATCGAGGAACCTCTCGCAACCCGCGAGTACACACGCTGCTGTCCCACACCCCGTCATTTTCAGAGGGCAACCTTATAATGTCGAGAGGTATCGCGCCATGGCCAAATTCGCGCACGACAGAGCCTCCCCGGGTAGTAATTGGGAAGTAGCGGATGCACCACCAGCTCTTCAACTTGATTTGCATCAGCTTTCCGTGCAGGGCACTTTGGGGAGTGGCGGGCCTTCTAGAAGCATTCGTTCATCCTCCGAGTCCAGACACAAACCCTGTTAGTATCGGTGTTGATTATTAGCCGTGTCTAATTGCCTTGCTAGATTCTTCGCGCTCGTCCCACAAGCACAAGCCAGCCAATCAGGACCGGAACAAATTTCTCGACGTTAGCTCGCCTCTCGTGCCACGTTCTCTTCCTGAATGGATGCGAGCTTCACGCGACATCGGCCAAAGCTTTGACCAGAACTCGAGGTCTAATCCTAAAGTCAATCGTGGTTATGCCTTGCCTGATCCTGGCTTTATCGCTACAATGACAAATTCGGCCATTCGTGACGCTTATATCACGGTATACCTCAAGTTGCGCCACGCACTCCATTACCGCATCATTTCCCCCATGTTCGAACTGCTCAGCCCAACGTCGTGGCGCGATTTACTCGGAATCGATAGCTTCGGGAATAAGCCCGATTCATTTGTTTCGCAGCGGAGGAATGACGTGCAAACCAAGTTGATGGACTGTATGAAGGCTGGGAAGCTAGAGGTACCCTTTCTACTGCTTTCTTTTTCATCAACTAACCTTTGAACAGGGTACTATCGATCTTTCGAAGATGGGGACGGCCACGGTCTTGTGGCGAGATCAACCTCTGCCCAACCCACTACCGGAGAATGTCATTTCGGAGATCTTTTGGAATTATTCGAGATCTACTTTCGATACGAGCTCGTAACCCTCGATCGACTCTGCTACCAATTCAAGCCCGCCAACTTTGAGCAAACAAGTCAGCCATTTGACGAGTTGGACGCCTCAAGTACCGGGGCCGCGATATCCGCATTCTTGGCTGCGTTCCCCATTTCAATGGACCACACATTCCCGCAAGTACTGATGTTGGACATGATGGCTTCGCCTCATCCGGTTTGAGGAACGTCGGGGTGCATTGTTGGGTCTATTCCGCATCATGGGCGAGATGACCGCCGGAACCATCGAGCGTGCCGTTACAATAGAATCTGCGAAGGATGTCAGCATCGCGATCCTTACTGAGTTCTAGAATAGGCTTGCGCGTCACTACGCGTGCTTTGTAGAATGGTTCAGAATGCCCGTACTACCACACGGAAAAAGTTTCTGAATCTTTTCTTAGAATTATTATATCAACGTTGTACTCCCATAATGCCACATTTAATGTACACATTTCCTCTGAATACTGAGACCGTCTGGAATTTATTCGTTCTGCAATCTTCAATGGAAGCGAGACTTTCTGAACTGATTGCCGTGGAGCCGAAGCACGTTGCTTGAGCCAAATCAAGCGCTCCCTCCCACCACCACCGTCACTCGACTACAAGTCGGGACGGTTGCTCTACGGTTACAAACCGATGGCTAGGAGGAGAGAAGCTCCGCGACTGCACGTCGAGAGCCATCGAGGCCACCAATTTAGCCGCTCTATAATACATCCCTCAAGCTGACATCCTCTGGGCTACGGCAGCACTCGTCACTCTCCTTGGGATCTCTAGGAATTGCCCGATCCTACATCCCGCTCGATTCGTTGGTAGTTTACATCCTCGTCGAAATCAAACTGGGTAGAATCTGAGGCTTAAACCCAATTCAAAGTAAACCGTCTGGCTATTCTCGCTCGCTATCCATTATTATCTTCCACGTCTTCCCCTCGACCATCTCATGATCCTGATTCTTGTCCCCTTGACGTAGGCTTGAGATGGCTCGCCTATATGGATGCGACGGTGGATATGTGGTATCTTAGTGGGCCCGATGACGTCGACGAGTCTACAACGGATATCTAGTACTAGAGCGGTAAGCCAGAAACTGGCAAGCATCTGATTGTCGAATTGAAGACCCGGCTTATTACGCCTGCACCACATTTGAGCATTCACGGACGAAGGCCGCCACATCCGAAAGCACGCCGCACTCGACTCCGCCTTCCCTTCCGTGGTCAAGTCCGATTCCGGAGTCACGGTCCGCGACGGTCCAGCGATAATACGGTTGCCTCTAAAGAGGTCGTCACCGACAAACTTGCGTTAAGCACCCCTTCACGTCCGACCTTCGGGCTAGCGAATTGCAGAGCATTTGCCTGGATTGCGCCAGTGTATTTCATTCATAATGTGGAAGCTTTCCCAGGGCGGGTTCGGTGACCGAGCGTTCACAAAGCCCGCATTGTCTCAATTTGCTGAATGGGAGTGCGATCAGGTGACTCGGCTTTTATCATGACGGAGCCACTCTACCTTTTCCCATCATTCTACCAACATGGCGTCCTTACATCCTCGTCGCTCCAACCGCATTACCGTCGCGAAGACGAAAGATGGCGCCAAGCTCTCTCAGCCAAAAGCGATTGTCACGCCGAAGGTGAAAGTAGCTCCAGCGAAAAGTCGCCAGAGAGCCACTTCCTCAGACAGAGACGAAAAGGACGAACCTCGCAGGAAACCCCGGAAACGTGCCAAGATCAGTGCTGCGGTCGAGTCATCAAGTCAAGCTGCACCAACTCGAAATGGACGAGGAAGGCTAAGACAGTTTGCTGAGGCTCCCGTCGACGTTCTCTTTGTGGTACGTGTCTATAGACGTTCAGCCAAGCGTGTTTCTCAATTGAGTCTTGCTCCAGATCTTTTCTCACTTGGAGCCTCTAGACCTCTTGCGGATGAGCCGCACTACTAAAGCGCTACGCTCGCTGCTCATGGACAAATCGTCTAGAACTGTCTGGAAGAGCGCCTTTCTGGCGATGGGGGGTCTTCCCCCGATAATTGAGGGCCTCAGCGAACCGCAGTACGCCAACTTGCTGTTCGACAGTCATTGCCACGTACGTGTATTTATCGGATAGATGTTCAGGTCCTTACATATTTATTAGGGCTGCGGGAAACCAGCAACTAGACATATCCAGTGGGGAATACATATGAGGTTGTGCGTGGAATGCCTGGACAAAGGAACCATGTACGAGCAGCTATCTTTGTTCAAAGAACCATTTCTTATTCCATGAAGTATGGCGACCGCGGGGGCATTTCGTCGACGGACTGGAGACCCCCACAAAGTTCAGGATTTGCTCACTGCTGTTCCGCGTTTCGAGCATGGTTGTGTCTCAGAATCCGTAGTTATCCTATACTTTCATCGGGCCTCTTACGATAGGCTGGGGCCAGGAGAGTGCTGAACTCCAGCGTGGAACGCCAGAGTATGCAGCATGGCTTTCCGAGCGGCAAGAGGAGCACGAGGCGCTTGTTGAGGTGAGCCTTATTCAGCATAAGGGAATAAACTCAACTCCTTTTCGAAGTCCTGCAAGCTGTACGAGTCCTGGGCCGCCTCTAGGCCGAAGCTCGCGTAGCACAGCTAGCCTCTCTTCGCGAACAAAGACTTCAAAGGTGCCGGACCCGTATGCTACACATATCGCAGAGGTTGACAAAACAACAGTATCATTGCTCGCCTGAAGGCAGACGGCTGGGAAGAAGAATTAGATCATCCTTTGGCTGATATGATTCTGAAATCCCACCCGGTGGTCAAACAACCTAAAGAGCTGACCAACCGAAGTAAGTTTTCCGCAATCCTATTTGCTTGACGCTGATATTACTCGTTTTAGTATGGGAGGCCATCAAGGCCGCTCTCACAGAAGTCATGTTGAATCTCCGCGCGCGCATACTCGAGCGAAAGATACTAATTGCCATCGCTGGGAGAATACGGCTTCTAGAAAGGCTGGGAGATTGTCTCCTCTCGAAATTGCCAGAAACGGTGCCCAATCCCCCAGCCTCCGCGCTTTGCACCTACCAGCCTTTTCTGGACATTATCCAAAATACGCCGCATGACGAGGACATCACCGCCAAGCTCGAGGAAGCACTTTGAGACTGTGCCCGCCATCTGTGACGAATGGAGACAAGAACACGAGACTCGCTTGAAAGCGATACTCACGAAGACGGGGCGCCGATGATCTCTCATTGGTCGTCAACGCTTTTACTTGCGCCGACTGCTGCAGGCGCTCCTTGTCCGTGGTCCTTCATTATCCACACTTCGCCTCACACTCCTGCTTCTATTCTACCGCTCGCGTTGGTGACACCAGTTAGGATTTGGAACGGCAAGGGCACTACAGCGGTAATCAGGATGTCTATAACCGATGCAAAGACTTTGTGAGGATGTGTGGATTGGACCCAGATACGGCGACTGCTGAGGATATGGACGGTGTTGATATGTTCTTCCAATGCGAGGAATGTGACTCCAGACGGATATCCCCACCTGGGACGAGATTGTTCGGTCTCATGCGTTGGCGTACAGCTATGGTTAGTCTTCGCGTACCTTTCTGGTTATGTATGTCTTATCTGTCTCTAGAATCATCAACATCTCGGGATGATGTCTCGCGTTGAAGACGCTGATCTTATCGCTTCAGGACGTCGTCAGGAAAACCGCTTGTTGGAGAAAGATTTGTTGTCGAAGCCTGCTGGGCACGCGGAGTTTTCTCAGGCGTTTGTTTGTGTGCACTGTGATATGCCGGAAGCGTCTAGGACTGCTCGTGCTGGCATCTTCAAGATGCGTGAGCCCTCTGCTATTGCATGGCATGGCATATACTGACGTTTTGTAGGCATGGGATAGAGGGCGAGGTCAAGATTGCGATCATTATCGGCGAAGCTTGAAGGATAAACACGTGAACAAGTTAGTGGTCGGCGCCAGGAGGATGATTTAAAAGGGCGCCACACGGATGATGAAGAATGTCAGCATCGCGCTCCTTAATGAGTCCGAGCATATGCTCGCGCGTCACTACGTCGGATGCTTTGTAGTTCAGAAGGGCGCCTGTACTACCACACGGACTACTATGAAAAAGTTTCTAAAATTTTTTTTGTATTATTAAATGAACGTTGTACTCTCAGAATGCCACATTTAATGTACATTTTTCCACTGAATCTTTAAACCGTCTGGAAATTATTCGTTGTGCAATCTTCAATTGAAAGCAAATTGAAAGGACGTTTGCAAGACTTTCTGCCGCGCAGCCGAAGCACGTGGCTGAGCCAAATCAGGCTTTTTTGCGCTCCCTCCCACCACCACCCCATCACTCGACTACAAGTCGGGATGGTTTCTCTGCGACTGCAAGCCGAGAGAGCTGCCCGACTTCACGTCGCAGCTGATGAAATGCATTTACTGCAATGCCCTGCTCAAGTCGGATGGGCATGTCAGTGTCAACGCTCACAACCGGGTCTGCAAGAAATATTTGGAGCTCATGGCAGGAAGGTCTTCCAAGCCATCTAGGAAAAGTCTCTTTGCCTCAGCTTTAGAGTCCAGGGCATCTAAAGCTTTACAGGGAGGACTTGCGAAGGCCAGGAACATGGCGAAGACATTGCGCAAACAGAACAGCGAAGCCAGCCGATGTATGTCCTTCTTGCTCATTTTTTTGCTTGATCTAAATTAAACTGTTCTTAGGATGTCTCCATGCAATCCGCCCCATCAATGCAAGCAGATTATGATTCTGGAATGGCCGTGGATGTGCTGCCGCTGCCCCAGCAGACTTGGTCATTAGTGCCGGCCCTGTCGATTTGGTCGAGCGGGCACGCAAGCGGATCTTTGACAAGGGCAAACCGGTCAAGAGCAGGATCATCCACAAACTACTTCAGGGAACCTCTGGCGGCGTAAGTGTCGAGATTTCGCTCCCTGAGCAGTACTGATGATATATCAGAATGCTTTTTCTGAATTTCTCCAGGAGGTCGACCCAGATGCAGATTATTTTTAGCTCTTTGTCTCTGGCGTCCTCATGAATGGGAGATTTGGCCCTTGTCTCACTCATATCATCCGGATCTTACATACTCTTCCCCCGAAAGCTAGAGAGTTCAAATGGGCGTTTCCGAGGAAGTACCAACCACTGGGCGTTTACGATTCGAAAGTTCCGCACTCGCGTGTCGGACATGAAGCAGTTTGCCGCGCGAGATTACGAGGATGTTCTACAGGTTGGCTGTCTCTATTCTGGGGTTCGTTCAAAAACTAACTGTCCATAGTGCATCATCCCTTGCATGGAAGGCCTCCTCGAGCCCGCTGACGATAAATCGTCCATGATCTCCTCTTTGAATGCTGCACCTGGCATTCCCACGCAAAGAGTCATCTTCACTCCGACTCTAGCCTGCATCACTTTGATGCTGTTACTCGCCGTCTCACGGACGGCCTCCGCCTTTTCCAAAAGAGCGTCTGCCCCAAGTATGAGACTACGGAGACGCCAAAGGAGGCCGCGGCTCGCGTTCGCAGCGAGGCTCGCAGGGCGGCTCAAACGACCGCATCAGGTTCTGTCCCTCTTCCTACTGCAGCTCCCTCGACCCAGAAGCCACGTAAGAAGACCGTCAAAACGGAGTACAATTTGGATACGTACAAGATTCACGCGATCCCAGATGTGCCGGCCTGCATCCGTGAGTTTGGTACTACAAATGGTTATAGCACGATGGCGGTAAGTCCAAGGCGTTCATTTGTTGAGAGTACAGATCTCATTGTTCATAGGGAGAGTGCGAGCATGCCGTCCTAAAACGACATACCGAGTTCGTACCAATAAACGGAAGTTTGTCCACCAGATCAAGAAAATCGAGACTCGCCAACGGCGCTTGCGGATCATTCGTGAAAAGGACGAGTTACGAGAACGATGGATGAAAGAGGTTCGAGGCCACGATGGACGGACGAAGGATGGCAAACGCAAGGACACAGCTGCGAGACCAAGAGGCATCGAAGAAGTAGCCGCCTCCGATCCCAAAGCACACCACCATATCTCGACTTCCAAGAGGTACCCGCAGCCGCTACTCGAGTTTGCTCAGCAAGATCCAGAGGACATCGCTCTCAAGGCATGTTGATGTCGGCACATACTGTGTTTATACTGACTAACCATACTTAGAATTTCATTCGCAAGCTCCACATCCATATTCTCGAGCGCCTGGGTGTTCAGCCTGCGGATGGCGTGTCCTTTTCAGACGAGGAGCGCCTCCGAGTTCGCATCAAAAGGACACGATGTACTTTCACAAGGTCCTGCGCCTCAACTATACCTCGTACGATCGTCGCCGACAGCAAGATATCATTAACCAGCGACAAAAGCCGATATCATGATGCTCGCAGACCCAGCCGATCAAAACACCCACCCCTACTATTATGCCCGCGTACTTTCCATCACGCGGGATCCGGAGGAAAATATCACCATCTGGAGATCTTGTGGATCCGTTGGCTTGCTCTCGATGAAGCACGGCCTGCAGGTTTCGTCCATCGTCGGCTTTATCAAGTTGGATTTGCGGACGCCAACGATCCTGAGGCGTTTGCCTTTGTTAGTCCGGACAATGGGCTTCGTGCTGTGCAGCTCGTCCCGAATTTCGTTCGCCGGAAGACGAACAACAAGCTGTACAAGTCTATAGCCAGGCGACCTAGCGAGGGCGACCTAGACTGGTTTCGATTTTACGTGAACAGGTAAGCCTTTGAATTATACAGTTTGTCCCTACTAATTCGCATTTCCAGTTTTGTGGATCGTGACATGTTTCACCGCTTTACTGGCAACGGGATTGGACATCGTTCGACCTATCAAGCTACGAGATCTTCCGTGAACAATGTGACCGCGCATATGGCGCATGGGTTCCAGGTGCGGCGAACAAGATGGACGAGGAGGATATCGATTTGGACGAGACTGGTCCGGCAGTTGAGCCAGAGATTGATGGCGGTTGGGTTACGGAGGAAGAAGACGGTGACTTGGAGAATGAAGACTTTGAGGACGATGATCCCCGACCGACTGCAGATGATAGCGATGAAGACGACGACGAGGAGTTGAGTGAAGAGAGTGAGGTAGAAGACGACTTAATAGACAAACTCGGTTACGGAGACCCATAGATTAGGTATGGCTTCGTTTTGCTCAGTCCGAAACTCACTCCATTTTCAAGAAGAAAACATATGTATTACGGATAATCGAATGTTTTTTTTTTGCGAAATCGCGTACAAGATGTGCCAAAATGTTGTAAGTACAAAAGCTAGTCGAAGAAAGATCGAGTGGAGAGGTGGGTGGCAGTAGGGTTGAGAATTTGGTCGATGGATTCAGGTCTATAACAGAAAGGTGAGTCGACTGGAGCCGGAATGAACGGTATGCTGACCTTTTTGGCGTCTTTAGCAGCTCCCCGAGTCGCGCAGAGGCCGCAGAGAGAGCGCGTGTACGCGCTGGTATGGGCGGCGGCATCGTGAACGGGGAACGGGGACAAGAGCCAGGGCGGAACGCCTTATTTGCAAGCAGGAGGTCGCAAGGGCTAGGATTATGGTGAGTTTTCTTTCTTAAATACGAAGAATAACGCACCTGATACCGTCTTTGAAAGGAATCTGGCGAGTGGCGCCCTTCTCGCCGTCGATCGGCGCATATCGGGCTACGGGCAGCGCGTTGGAGTAGCGGGAGCGGGGAGAGCATGCGACGACGGCGGCAATGAGGGATTCACTGCGAAACCTGGTTACTTCGGCAAAGGAACAGGATCTGCACGCACCTGTGTGGGCCTGTTGCAATGCTCAAGCGATGAGCGGCCTTGTGGGCGGCCTCCGAGGTCACAGGCGGCGCGCTGGGGTCGGGAAAGCGCAGCTGAGGACGCCACGGATCCGGGAACTTCGTTTTGTGAGACAAGTAGAGAGCAATTTGAAAAGTAAGTGAAAATGCATAAAAAAGGCGTAAAACTCACGTTTTTCTTGAGATATTCGCTGCCAAGACGGATCGCGATGAAAGTAAAGACGGTTCGCGCCGCCGGAGACAGGCGGAAGGGCGGCATTTGACGAGTTTGGTGGGTGGTGATGGTGGTCAGGATGTATTGCATCCGTGACGGCACGCGGCATTTAGCCGCCGGAAGTGGCAGTGCCAGCCTCATTTTCCATGCTGACCATGTTCACGTCTTCGCGCGACGCTCAGGACAATGAGTCTTAGGACATCCGTCCTTACCGTCTTTTCTGGTTCTCTTCGTTCGTTCCGGCTGTCGCCTGTTTGCAGTCTTGAAGATTTTTTGCCCTGGAACGCGTAAGCCCTACACCAGGCAGCATATTTTGTGATACGGAACCAACGGTTGACGTTAAGTCGTCGCTGTGCTTCGTAGCACTTTGAAAAGGAAGCCCCTAGGGTTTGCGAATTGGACCGGTTACGCTGTCAGGTACGTTTACTATACTCCCCATTCCCAATTGCAGTGCAATTATTACGACGGCATTCCAAGGCTGTCTTTCCCCACTATTTTGACCCCAGGAAGACGCGACAGCGAGTATAGGCCCTTCGATCTAGGCTACACCCTGATCAGCCGACTGCAATGACCCCACGAAGGCGGCCGCCCCCCAAACTAGTCACGGCTGATGGCGTTTGAAGACGATGTGCGTGAAAGGCGCCATCTTTGTCCTCCCATTCACTCACACGGCTTTGCGCAGTTTGGACAAAGAGACCGGGGTCACCCCCTCCTTTCACCATTATTGATTTCCTCTCTTTTATTGACTACCTCAAGGCGCGTACATTTAGAAGGCGCACCACTATGTGTGTACGCTTCTCTGCTTGGATCCCGGACGGGACCGAACACCACTACCATACTCATCCTCGCCGCCTCAAAAACACCACGGTCTTCTCCAACCGTTACTCCATCCAAACGACGGGGTCTAGTAAGACGCCAGAGAGTGATGCGAGCTCTAACAGATGTCCTCGACTTCGATCTCCGACGCCGCACACACCCACACCCAGACCAGCCAACGACAGAGTCGCGTCAATCTGATGCGAACTCGAATACAGGCTATCGTCGATCATGCCAGGAAGGCGCTTTGATGATGCGCATCTTGCCTCTACAATCCCTCCCACGTCGGCCGTGAATCCGTTAACTAAGTTCTTCGGTGGACAAGCTGCGGCTTCCAGCGCTCAGGCTTTGAACAGAGGCGTCTCCTTATCAACTGCATTCCGGCAGAATAGACATCAACCTGAGAAGACAATAGTCAGCCGTCGACTGCACATGCGGGTGGAAGTGAAAGGTTCAGTGCAGCAGCTTCATCCTTCTTTCGACTATATCGCGTCCTCTGGGCCTTAACGCGGGTGGAGATTGGGAAGAAGATTTTGGCGTGCTGCTGTTGAGAGTGGGTACAGCGACTCTCGAAGCGACGGGTCTCAGAGGTTGGGGCAATGAGGTTGCGGGCGTCGTCGCACGACATCGCCAGTCGGCGCTCGTCCTCGGATGCTCACGAACACTACCAGGCGTAGAAGGGAAACACGTGGGTGGACCAACGAGGTGAAGCAGATCGAGATACCTACCCCAGACAGCAATGTAGTGGTTGGTATAACTGGCGTGGTGGGTATCAGTAGGGGACGGCTTCGGGAGACGTTTAGATGGGTGAGGGCGGCTGGGAGAGTGAGTATCGGGGCGGGACTCGCGGTGATGGGGAGAACAGGATCAGTGTTGGACCAGAGACGGGCACCACCTCCTCAAGCATCTCATCGCGAGCAGGAGCAGGATGAGGATCATGTATACCAGAGGTTTTTGCGGGGCGAGGATGAAGGGAGTGAGGATGATGATGCGGCATCGAGCAGCGAGGAAGAAAGCGAGTGGAGAAGGTGCGACAGGCGTTGAGTATTCCACGCGACTGGTCTATACTTTATATCAGTCGGGAATGTAGATGTTGTTTTGGCCTTGAAACCAACCTTGTTTCTGTATTACTGGGAAATGATACGCAACCGAGGGACCAAGTATGTCAAAGTTAGTATTGGATTAGGGACTCAGTACGCGCTAGCTATCTCTTAGCTATGCCTACTTATGATGGCATTCGTAGCTAGGCGGAGTTACGAACACCACCGTAACTAATATCAAAGTTAGGATGAGATTAGGGACTCAGTAAGTACTAGCTATCTCTTAGCTAGGTTCTAACTACGCCAGGCCAACTTAGCTAGGCCCTAGCTAGGATTGCACCTCATAGCCAGGCATAGCTACGGTGGCGATCCTAACTAGGCCTAGCTAGGTTTGGACATTTTTTGTGATGCCTCCGAACCGAACTTATCCCCTTCCATAACACATCACAGACCTTAATTTCAGGGTCAGATGGCCCAAAACGGTAAAAATTTCGCTCCCGCCTATGGCGGGACGTCCAAATGTGGTAAGTCCAAATGCGGTAAGTTGGGGCTCTGTGCCTGGCAACGGACTTAGTTCATATAAGTTCGTTGCATAACGTATCTACATCGCTCAAATGTATTCTACTTCTGTTCTAAATGTTCGTGGTGCATAAGGCGCCAATATCCCACCTGCAGCACTCCAAAATCGGCATCAAGCCCGGAACGTGAAGCCAACCTCAATCACCTCATCAACCCCAGTGAAAAAGCCGTTCCGGTGTGTCCAGGTATCGACACGATCAGCCGGGTGATACCTTGGTCCACGCGCTCTTACCAGGTCTCATCATCTCTTCAAAATTTCACGGTCTTTTTCTCCCTTGCCATCACTTGAGTGGTTTTTTTGGCCAGGGTACTGTAATGGGTTTCGCACAGTCCCATGCTGGCTAGGGGCATGTCGTTCGATTTTTGAATATAATTCTTTTGTCATCAACTTCGCACTTTGTTCCCTTCCCTCACCTTGTCGGCGCCCGCCTCCCTCCTCTACACGCTCTCACATTCACTCAAATGCTCTCCGCCTATTGGTACGTCGCGGATGTGGCATGCAAGCAAGCCCTGTTAATAGACGTCTAGACATGGACCAGAGGTTGTCAACCAGCATTTCCGGAGCGCTCGCGCTGCCCAAAAATTTGACGTGGATGCCTCGACTGCAAGTACGACCGACTTGCCGTGGCCGCGGCCACTCTGGTATAAGGTGCGTGTCTCGTTATGAGCCAAGTATATCTCTAACACTCATCCAGGAATGACATAGGACATCGTCAACGCCGCTCCAGAACGCAAGTCGCGCGCGCGAGTCCAACACCACACAGCGCGAATGAATACAGCCCAGATACGAGGGGGCCGATAGACGACGTCGCTGCCAATGGGATGCACGGCAGCACGGGTATGGGATGGGATAGGATTGAAGGCCTTTCTTTCATTTTGTAGCGTAAGACACTCGGATACCATTCTATCCACAGTACTAGTAGAGGAATACAACTGTTTCATTTTATTTCTATGGTTGAGTGTATCCAAAAGCAAGCATGAAAAGCAGCCTGCGAGCAGAACCGCTGTGATTTGCCCAGGCCCAGGATTTGCCACTAACCGTGAGAATCTAGCATGAAAAGCTTGCGATTCCTGGAATGACGGTGCGAAAATTTGCGTTTTTATTCAGGTCAGACTAGGCATCGACGGGTTTCACCGTTGCCTTGTCAATTCCGTGGATACCTGGACACACCTGAACGGCTTTTTCACTGGGCATCAACACTCGCAGCATTCGAGGAATGGAAGGAAGGACGGCTGAACCTCCCCGTACTGTGGAGTCAAGCAGAACATCATGTGCGAGCTCAAGCAGAGTTGGATTCTGAGTGTGGATTCCCAATCAGGACAAGCAGATTACTAATCCGGGGGCTGATACATGCACTACGGGTGTGTGTGCCATAGCTAAAGTGAATTCTGGACTCGGATTCACAATCCGGACAAGCGGATTACCAATCCGGGGGCTGATACATGCACTACGAGTGTGTGCGCTGTGTCTGAAGTGAATTCTGGACTCGGATTGCCAATCCGGACAAGCGGATTACCAATCCGGGGGCTGTTACACGCACTACGAGTGTTTGCGCTGTGTCTGAAGTGAATTCTGGACTCGGATTCACAATCCGGACAAGCGGATTACCAATCCGGGGGCTGATACATGCACTACGAGTGTGTGCGCTGTGTCTGAAGTGAATTCTGGACTCGGATTCACAATCCGGACAAGCGGATTACCAATCCGGGGGCTGATACATGCACTACGAGTGTGTGCGCCATGTCTGAAGTGAATTCTGGACTCGGATTCCAATCCGGACAAGCGGATTACCAATCCGGGGGCTGATACACGCACTACGGTGTTGCGCCATAGCTGAAGTGAATTCTGGACTCGGATTCACAATCCGGACAAGCGGATTACCAATCCGAGGGCTGATACATGCACTACGAGTGTGTGCGCATAGCTGAAGTGAATTCTGGACTCGGATTCCAATCCGGACAAGCGGATTACCAATCCGGGGGCTGATACACGCACTACGGTGTGTGCGCCATGTCTGAAGTGAATTCTGGACTCGGATTCACAATCCGGACAAGCGGATTACCAATCCGGGGGCTGATACACGCACTACGAGTGTGTGCGCTGTGTCTGAAGTGAATTCTGGACTCGGATTCACAATCTGGACAAGCGGATTACCAATCCGGGGGCTGATACACGCACTACGAGTGTGTGCGCTGTGTCTGAAGTGAATTCTGGACTCGGATTCACAATCTGGACAAGCGGATTACCAATCCGGGGCTGATACACGCACTACGGTGTTGCGCCATAGCTGAAGTGAATTCTGGACTCGGATTCACAATCCTGGACAAGCGGATTACCAATCCGGGGGCTGATACACGCACTACGAGTGTTTGCGCCATAGCTGAAGTGAATTCTGGACTCGGATTCACAATCCGGACAAGCGGATTACCAATCCGGGGGCTGATACACGCACTACGAGTGTTTGCGCTGTGTCTGAAGTGAATTCTGGACTCGGATTCACAATCCGGACAAGCGGATTACCAATCCGGGGGCTGATACACGCACTACGAGTGTGTGCGCTGTGTCTGAAGTGAATTCTGGACTCGGATTCACAATCCGGACAAGCGGATTACCAATCCGGGGGCTGATACACGCACTACGAGTGTTGCGCCATGTCTGAAGTGAATTCTGGACTCGGATTCACAATCCGGACAAGCGGATTACCAATCCGGGGGCTGATACACGCACTACGAGTGTTGCGCTGTGTCTGAAGTGAATTCTGGACTCGGATTCACAATCCGGACAAGCGGATTACCAATCCGGGGGCTGATAGATGCAATGTACAGTCATGTTAGTACAGTATTATATAAAAATCCGCTCATTCCTGCATTAGAGCATGCCACAAGTCGGAACTTAGATTTTTTGCTTATCTGCCTCCTGATTACCTGTGGCAACTTCCTAGACCTGTGTCCTCTAAAAAATCTGCAAGAATACAGAACTATATCTTCAGAATTAATGAAGCTATATAACACCTGTCAAAATATGATTACCAATTTCATTCACAGAGTCGGTGCAGAGCCATATCGATGCTTGCTTTGTGTAGATGCATTCAGGTATTATCCAGGTCTAATACTATGTTTGTTCTTGATTTTGCGTTACATTTTTGAATTTCAAATATTCATATTCACTATAATTATTTCTATATATAATATTATCTTTTTTATTACTTTATTTATAATTTTTCACTCTTTTTAAAGTAAGAAATCTGAAATATATGAATTTAGATTTTTTAATCCTTTTTTTACTAATCTTCTCAGCTAACAATAATACTGAATATATTTATAATATTTTCCTAATAAACATCTATTAATACATTCCGAATTCTAAAGTCAATAAACTAAAATAAATCTCTATAATAAATTTTAGATTTTTGACTGCAGTATTTCATATTTTATTTCTACCTTTCTTATTCTTTGTTTATCTAAAAAAATCTGTATTTTGGATTTTGGATTTTTATCTTGCACTGGTGCAAATTCTGTTGCAAAGAAAGTATATATTAATTCTTTTATAATTTACTAAATATATATATAATTAATATCTATAAATAATACTTAAGTAAATTCTTAGAAAATCTATAATTTGCCTCTTGGATTTAATACTGCTGTTTTCAGTAATATTATCATTGCCTTTAATTAGTAATTTTCTTCTTAAAAACTTGAAACTCTGAATTCAAATTTTTTTATACTAATTCTACCCTTCTAAAATAGGTGAAAAATCCAAGAAATACTCTAAATGAAATTCATGAACTTAATTTGGGATTTTACATAATTTTTAGTATCACAAGTTCAAGTGTAACATTTAAGAATTTTATTTATAAAATTTTAGCTTAAAAAAAGTATTTAAAATCTATAAGATTTTTAACTTTAAAAAAACCCTAAAAAATCCGAACTTTGCAACCAGTGTATGGATGCTCAGCCGAGTAGAGCAAGCCTTAGCGTAGCTTCATACGGGACCGCACGGCGCGTCCGGGGTGTCCGAGTGTTCCACAAAGTAAGAGAACAAGATACGGCAATTATGTAAGCTAACGTACTGACACACATGTACACTACGAGTGTCATACTACGAATCCTTACAATACCCCCCACATGTGAGTCAGGACATGCGAGAGTGAAAGAAAAGCAGTCGGGGATGCCCGACAAAAAATTGGCCAATGTTATGTAGCTGTCCTTCTGATGAATGACATCTGGAGGACAGTGTCACATGCACTAGCCACCATCATCACCAGTCCCAAGTCTTCAGCTGTCCTTGCTCCTTCTCCCATTCTGATGCGTTCACGATTTAGATGATAAGCGTGACCACTGTCGTTAACAGGGTCCGGTTATCATCCTCCACAGACTCAGCAATCAGAACCCATCTCCTTCCTTCCTCTCCTCCTCATCAGTGCTGCCACCTCCTACCCTCATCGCCGTCCCCGCCACCTTCTCTCATCTCAAACTCAACAATATCTCTGTCACCCCCCACTGCACACCAGTTTCCGCAGCTCATGTTGCAATAGTGACTCCTTTGGAGGTGGGCATTCCAACTCCGAGTCTAAGCTCAATACCTGATAAACATCCCACCCTCCCTCCCTACACCCCCCATTTATTTACTCACCGTAACTCTGAGAGAAGATCTCGATCAAAGAGACGGTCTGGAAATAATCCACAGCTGAGATTTGAGGGGAGGGGATCGGGTGGGACATTCATTCCTGAATCCTGAGCAACATAGACTGTCGGAGTCGAGGCATGCAAGTTTGCAACATGAATAGCGAGTGGATTTGTATACTGGAGGTATAGGGTACCAGGCGGAATCAGACGTGCGCATTAGTACCTGTATCCAGAAGACAATTCGTCTGCAGGTCAAGGAGGGATAAGCATGGAAGAAAGTAGCGATCGGAACTTGAGGCGTGTTTTGACCAACTTCCCGGGAGCGAAAAAAGCTTCCAACCTGGGTCAAGTCAAAATACAGAGGCGTACGCTGGAGGTACACAGGGCACCAGGCGGAATCAGACATGCACATTAGTACCTGTATCCAGAAAACAATTCGTCTGCAGGCCAAGGAGGGATAAGCATGGAAGAAAGTAGCAAGTAGAACTTGAGGCGTGTTTTGACCAAGTTCAGGGAGCGAAAAAGCTTCCAACCTGGGTTAAGTCAAAACACAGAGATTTCGGCCAAAGATAAGCGCAAAGAATGTAATCATTGCGTTACGGCTAACGGTACATGGCATAAGAAGAGTCTCCACTGCCAGTCTTTCGACTGGCGGGCAACCACATTCCCGCACACATCCCGTCAATACGCACCCGAAAACGTGCTTGAAAACGCGCTTGAAAACGCGCTCAAAAACGCGACTTGCGCGCAACTTAGAGCCTACTAATCAGGATCACCTGGGTTTAGCTCTGCGCGCGGGAAGACTCGGAGTCCTCATCCATTCCAGAATCGTCGTTGCAATCGTCCTAGCCTCGTCATTAGCTTCCGCTTCCTCTTCCGTGGATCCAAGGTTGTATAGTGCTGATGCTGGAGCTCCGGTCTGCGCGCAGTAGGAGGTGCCGGCAACACACGGAAGCCTGTGGCGTAGTTGATGAGTCTGGACCATTTTAGCACTGGTCCGGAATCCTTGGGCGGAGAAGAAACTTGTGAGTAGTGGATGGTTGGGGGACAGTAACTCCTTCTCGACCGAGAAGCCGCCATCGTACTTTCGACATGGTTGACACGTCTTTTCGAGCTTGACTGGATGTCGAGGCACATCTGAGCAGACGTCTGAGGTCGGTTAGTTGAGTGGAGGCGAAGATGGAGCAGAGAGGACATTGGGAGGCTGATGGGGTCACTGGAGTCGACGACGGAATCTTCGAGCGGCGACGACCGCGAGAAAGGATTCAGCCTGGACTCGGCAGAAAAGAGAAAGATTAGAGGATACGTCTTGACGCGCGGCAGCGGCGTCTCAACGCGTATCCTGCGCAGTCAGGATTGTGAGGGTGGCAGTCGGTCGTAGGTGACAATGGCGGCATCCGTGAGCTACGACGGTGAACTGTCGCGACAGATATGCGAGCGAGTGCATCGCCGGTAAAAACAAGCTTGACTGAAGAGTGCGCAGAAAAACGCGCGCGAAAATAACAGGAACTTGGTCGAGGAGGCAAGGAAGGGAGGAATAGAGAGGCTGATGTCCGGATTCACTGGTGGTCGACGACGGAATCTTCGAGCGGCGACGACCGCGTGACAGGATTTCAGCATCCATTCGGGAATTCCTTGCTCATCTTTGGGCGACGCATCTGCAGGCTGATGCTTGAGCGGGGTGGAGGAATGGAAAATGACATGGCGTGGTGGAAGAAAGAGTAGTGGTGCTGGCACGCAAGCGGTCGCGTGCACTGAGTGGTGTGCAGCATCTCCAACGAGCAAACTTGCTAGAAATCCGTCGGGGTTTGAACGAGTAATCGTCAAACCAGGTTGGAAGGTGGTCGCCATACTGACTCGCACTCAAATGATGATGGGGGACATAACCGGTCCTGTAGCAACCTCGCGGTGGCTCCATTGTGAAGACTCGCGCTTCGATTTGCGAGGCGTGAGGATAGGTCGGGTCGAGTGCAAGCTCTGTAACTCTGAGCGCGTAAGAGAACCTGTCACCAGGTCTGGTCCTAGCCGTGGAAACGGAAGCAGATATGGATGCTCAGCCGAGTAGAGCAAGCCTTAGCGTAGCTTCATACGGACCGCACGGCGCGTCCGGGTGTCCGAGTGTTCCACAAAGTAAGAGAACAAGATACGGCAATTATGTAAGCTAACGTACTGACACACATGTACACTACGAGTGTCATACTACGAATCCTTACAATACCCCCACATGTGAGTCAGGACATGCGAGAGTGAAGAAAAGCAGTCGGGGATGCCGACAAAAAATTGGCCAATGTTATGTAGCTGTCCTTCTGATGAATGACATCTGGAGGACAGTGTCACATGCACTAGCCACCATCATCACCAGTCCCAAGTCTTCAGCTGTCCTTGCTCCTTCTCCATTCTGATGCGTTCACGATTTAGATGATAAGCGTGACCACTGTCGTTACAGGTCCGGTTATCATCCTCCACAGACTCAGCATCAGAACCCATCTCCTTCCTTCTCTCCTCCTCATCAGTGCTGCACCTCCTACCCTCATCGCCGTCCCGCCACCTTCTCTCATCTCAAACTCAACAATATCTCTGTCACCCCCCACTGCACACCAGTTTCCGCAGCTCATGTTGCAATAGTGACTCCTTTGGAGGTGGGCATTCCAACTCCGAGTCTAAGCTCAATACTGATAAACATCCCACCCTCCCTCCCTACACCCCCATTATTTACTCACCGTCAACTCTGAGAGAAGATCTCGATCAAAGAGACGGTCTGGAAATAATCCACAGCTGAGATTTGAGGGAGGGGATCGGGTGGGACATTCATTCCTGAATCCTGAGCAACATAGACTGTCGAGTCGAGGCATGCAAGTTTGCAACATGAATAGCGAGTGGATTTGTATACTGGAGGTATAGGGTACCAGGCGGAATCAACGTGCGCATTAGTACCTGTATCCAGAAGACAATTCGTCTGCAGGTCAAGAGGATAAGCATGGAAGAAAGTAGCGATCGGAACTTGAGGCGTGTTTTGACCAACTTCCGGGAGCGAAAAAGCTTCCAACCTGGGTCAAGTCAAAATACAGAGGCGTACGCTG
The DNA here is from genome assembly GCA_015501595.1 of Hymenopellis radicata. Classification (NCBI taxonomy): domain Eukaryota; kingdom Fungi; phylum Basidiomycota; class Agaricomycetes; order Agaricales; family Physalacriaceae; genus Hymenopellis; species Hymenopellis radicata. The sequence goes on along the minus strand of JADNRX010000206.1, from coordinate 31,725 downwards.
GAGTACAGGCACCAGGCGGAATCAGACATGCGCATTAGTACCTGTATCCAGAAAACAATTCATCTGCATGCAAGGAGGATAAGCATGGAAGAAGTAGCAAGTAGAACTTGAGGCGTGTTTTGACCAAGTTCCAGGGAGCGAAAAAGCTTCCAACCTGGGTTAAGTCAAAACACAGAGATTTCGGCCCAAAGATAAGCGCAAAAGAATGTAATCATTGCGTTACGGCTAACGTACATGGGCATAGAAGAGGTCTCCACTGCCAGTCTTCGACTGGCGGGCACACACATTCCCGCACACATTCCCGTCAATACGCACCGAAACGTGCTTGAAAACGCGCTTGAAAACGCGCTCAAAAACGCGACTTGCGCGCAACTTAGAGCCTACTAACTCAGGATCACCTGGTTGTAGCTCTGCGCGCGGAAGACTCGGAGTCCTCATCCATTCCAGAATCGTCGTTGCAATCGTCCTAGCCTCGTCATTAGCTTCCGCTTCCTCTTCCGTGGATCAAGTTTATAGTGCTGATGCTGGAGCCGGTCTGCGCGCAGGTAGAGGTGCCGGCAACAACACGAAGCCTGTGGGCGTAGTTGATGAGTCTGGACCCATTTTAGCACTGGGTCCGGAATCCTTGGGCGGAGAAGAAACTTGGTGAGTAGTGGATGGTTGGGGACAGTAACTCCTTCTCGAACCCGAGAAGCCGCCATCGTACTTTCCGACATGGTTGACACGTCTTTTCGAGCTTGACTGGGATGTCGAGGCCACAGTCTGAGCAGACGTCTGAGGTCGGTTAGTTGGAGTGGAGGCGAAGATGGAGCAGGAGAGGACATTGGGAGGCTGATGGGGTCACTGAGGTCGACGACGGAATCTTCGAGCGGCGACGACCGCGAGGAAAGGATTCAGCCTGGACTCGGCAGAAAAGAGGAAAGATTTAGAGGATCACGTCTTGACGCGCGCAGCGCGTCTCCAACGCGGTATCCTGCGGCAGTCAGGATTGTGAGGTGGCAGTCGGTCGTAGTGACAATGGCGCATCCGTGAGCTACGACGGTGAACTGTCGCGACAGATATGCGAGCGAGTGCATCGCGGTAAAAACAAGCTTGACTGAAAGACGTGCGCAGAAAAACGCGCGCGGAAAATAACAGGAAACTTGGTCGAGGAGGCAAGGAAGGGAGGGAATAGAGGAGGCTGATGGTCGGATTCACTGGTGGTCGACGACGGAATCTTCGAGCGGCGACGACCGCGTGGACAGGATTTCAGCATCCATTCGGAATTCCTGCTCATCTTTGGGCGACGCATCTGCAGGCTGATGCTTGAGCGGGGTGGAGGAATGGAAAATGACATGGCGTGGTGGAAGAAGAGTAGTGGTGGCTGGGCACGCAAGCGGGTCGCGTGCACTGAGTGGTGTGCCAGCACTCTCCAACGAGCAAACTTGCTAAAATCCGTCGGGGTTTGAACGAGTAATCGTCAAACAGGTTGGAGAGTGGTCGCCACTACTGGACTCGGCACTCAAAATGATGATGGGGGACCATAACCGGCTCCTGTAGCAACCCTCGCGTGTGGCTCCATTGTGAAGACTCGCGCTTCCGATTTGCGAGGGCGTGAGGAGTAGGTCGGGTCGAGTGCAAGCTCTGTAACTCTGAGCGCGTAAGAGAACTGTCACCAGGTCTGGGTCCTAGCCGTGGAAACGGAAGCAGATATGATGCTCAGCGAGTAGAGCAAGCCTTAGCGTAGCTTCATACGGACCGCACGGCGCGTCCGGGGTGTCCGAGTGTTCCACAAAGTAAGAGAACAAGATACGGCAATTATGTAAGCTAACGTACTGACACACATGTACACTACGAGTGTCATACTACGAATCCTTACAATACCCCCACATGTGAGTCAGGACATGCGAGAGTGAAAGAAAAGCAGTCGGGGATGCCCGACAAAAAATTGGCCAATGTTATGTAGCTGTCCTTCTGATGAATGACATCTGGAGGACAGTGTCACATGCACTAGCCACCATCATCACCAGTCCAAGTTTCAGCTGTCCTTGCTCCTTCTCCCATTCTGATGCGTTCAAGATTTAGATGATAAGCGTGACCATGTCGTTAACAGGGTCCGGTTATCATCCTCCACAGACTCAGCATCAGAACCCATCTCCTTCCTTCCTCTCCTCCTCATCAGTGCTGCCACCTCCTACCCTCATCGCCGTCCCCGCCACCTTCTCTCATCTCAAACTCAACAATATCTCTGTCACCCCCCACTGCACACCAGTTTCCGCAGCTCATGTTGCAATAGTGACTCCTTTGGAGGTGGGCATTCCAACTCCGAGTCTAAGCTCAATACCTGATAACATCCCACCCTCCCTCCCTACACCCCCCATTATTTACTCACCGTCAACTCTGAGAGAAGATCTCGATCAAAGAGACGGTCTGGAAATAATCCACAGCTGAGATTTTGAGGGGAGGGGATCGGGTGGACATTCATTCCTGAATCCTGAAGCAACATAGACTGTCGGAGTCGAGGCATGCAAGTTTGCAACATGAATAGCGAGTGGATTTGTATACTGGAGGTATAGGGTACCAGGCGGAATCAGACGTGCGCATTAGTACCTGTATCCAGAAGACAATTCGTCTGCAGGTCAAGGAGGGATAAGCATGGAAGAAAGTAGCGATCGGAACTTGAGGCGTGTTTTGACCAACTTCCCGGGAGCGAAAAAGCTTCCAACCTGGGTCAAGTCAAAATACAGAGGCGTACGCTGGAGGTACAGGGCACCAGGCGGAATCAGACATGCGCATTAGTACCTGTATCCAGAAAACAATTCATCTGCATGCCAAGGAGGATAAGCATGGAAGAAAGTAGCAAGTAGAACTTGAGGCGTGTTTTGACCAAGTTCCAGGGAGCGAAAAAGCTTCCAACCTGGGTTAAGTCAAAACACAGAGATTTCGGCCAAAGATAAGCGCAAAAGAATGTAATCATTGCGTTACGGCTAACGGTACATGGGCATAAGAAGAGGTCTCCACTGCCAGTCTTTCGACTGGCGGGCAACACACATTCCCGCACACATTCCCGTCAATACGCACCCGAAAACGTGCTTGAAAACGCGCTTGAAAACGCGCTCAAAAACGCGACTTGCGCGCAACTTAGAGCCTACTAACTCAGGATCACCTGGGTTGTAGCTCTGCGCGCGGGAAGACTCGGAGTCCTCATCCATTCCAGAATCGTCGTTGCAATCGTCCTAGGCCTCGTCATTAGCTTCCGCTTCCTCTTCCGTGGATCCAAGGTTGTATAGTGCTGATGCTGGGAGCTCCGGGTCTGCGCGCAGGTAGGAGGTGCCGGCAACAACACGGAAGCCTGTGGCGTAGTTGATGAGTCTGGACCCATTTTAGCACTGGGTCCGGAATCCTTGGGGCGGAGAAGAAACTTGGTGAGTAGTGGATGGTTGGGGGACAGTAACTCCTTCTCGAACCCGAGAAGGCCGCCATCGTACTTTCCGACATGGTTGACACGTCTTTTCGAGCTTGACTGGGATGTCGAGGCCACAGTCTGAGCAGACGTCTGAGGTCGGTTAGTTGGAGTGGAGGGCGAAGATGGAGCAGGAGAGGACATTGGGGAGGCTGATGGGGTCACTGGAGGTCGACGACGGAATCTTCGAGCGGCGACGACCGCGAGGAAAGGATTTCAGCCTGGACTCGGCAGAAAAGAGGAAAGATTTAGAGGATCACGTCTTGACGCGCGGCAGCGGCGTCTCCAACGCGGTATCCCTGCGGCAGTCAGGATTGTGAGGGTGGCAGTCGGTCGTAGGTGACAATGGCGGCATCCGTGAGGCTACGACGGTGAACTGTCGCGACAGATATGCGAGCGAGTGCATCGCCGGTAAAAACAAGCTTGACTGAAAGACGTGCGCAGAAAAAACGCGCGCGGAAAATAACAGGAAACTTGGTCGAGGAGGCAAGGAAGGGAGGGAATAGAGGAGGCTGATGGTCCGGATTCACTGGTGGTCGACGACGGAATCTTCGAGCGGCGACGACCGCGTGGACAGGATTTCAGCATCCATTCGGGAATTCCTTGCTCATCTTTGGGCGACGCATCTGCAGGGCTGATGCTTGAGCGGGGGTGGAGGAATGGAAAATGACATGGCGTGGTGGAAGAAAGAGTAGTGGGTGGCTGGGCACGCAAGCGGGTCGCGTGCACTGAGTGGTGTGCCAGCACTCTCCAACGAGCAAACTTGCTAGAAATCCGTCGGGGTTTGAACGAGTAATCGTCAAACCAGGTTGGAGAGGTGGTCGGCCACTACTGGACTCGGCACTCAAAATGATGATGGGGGACCATAACCGGCTCCTGTAGCAACCCTCGCGGTGGGCTCCATTGTGAAGACTCGCGCTTCCGATTTGCGAGGGCGTGAGGAGTAGGTCGGGTCGAGTGCAAGCTCTGTAACTCTGAGCGCGTAAGAGAACCTGTCACCCAGGTCTGGGTCCTAGCCGTGGAAACGGAAGCAGATATGGATGCTCAGCCGAGTAGAGCAAGCCTTAGCGTAGCTTCATACGGGACCGCACGGCGCGTCCGGGGTGTCCGAGTGTTCCACAAAGTAAGAGAACAAGATACGGCAATTATGTAAGCTAACGTACTGACACACATGTACACTACGAGTGTCATACTACGAATCCTTACAAGTGTATACGCCCAGATCAGAAGGACTGGGTTGCGCGACTACCTGCTATTGAATTCGCAATTAATCTAGCCCGTTCAGAAACAACAGGATACTCACCGTTTTTCCTGAACTCTGGTCGAGTTCCGAGATCCATGCTGTGGGATTCGGCTAGCAAAACCGAATATCCCGCAGTCCGAGTATTCGCGCAGCGAATCAAACAGGCAGTAATGGCGGCGCACGACAGTATATTGGAAGCGCGCGTCAAGCAGACACGTGACGCGAACAGGAAAAGAATACCTGTTCCGTTCAGCGAAGGAGACTTGGTATACATATCTACAAAGAATATCACCTTCCCAAAAGGATTAGCTCGAAAATTGGTGCCCAAGTATATTGGACCTTACCAAATTTTGAAAGATTTCAAGAACTCCTCCTTCAGGATCGATATTCCTGCAATTTTGAGTAAGCGCGGCGTTCATAACGTGTTCCACGTGTCTTACCTTCGCGTACATCACCCTAACGATGATAGGCTGTTCCCTGGACGCGCCGAAAACCAAGTGGCGCCGTTCGAGGATCTCCAAGGCGAGTGGGCAGTGGATAAAATCCTAACCCATTCTGGTAAAGGCCAAAACCTTATGTTCAAGGTTCAGTGGAAGGCCGGAGACGTGACTTGGCTCCCTGTGGCGCGAACCGAGCACCTGGATGCGCTGCAAGATTATCTTGAGGCGCTGGGAGTTTCCGATATGTCGCAATTACGAGAGACGGGCGGCGAAGATACCGCAGACGGAGAGGACGCGCAAGTGCTATACGCAAGTGGAATTACATTTAAAACATGTGATGAAGCTGTTCGTGAATATAAATACGAGCAGGGAGAGCAATTAGAGGCAATAAACTCACCAAACGCCCTACTTAGCTCTCCAATCCCAATTTACCACCATTCCGTCCCACTTCCTTTATCTCTTTGTCAACACATGCAGCCCCCTCGCCCACCAACGCCGTTTCCCGATGATCTCGCGACCCCGACAATGGCTCCGCCGCGCTACGCGACGGTGGAACCGGAACAGGTCGACACGGCGACACGTCCGTATGGATTTCACCACCCGGACTTCTATCGACATGGTGGCGGTTATTCACTACGTCCTCGTGGTGATGGCGCTACTCGCGTTGTTGTTGACGACGCGGCGGTTCAGAGGTGCCTCCAGAACAACGAGGATTTAAACGCGAACGGGTATAATCCTCGCGTTCTCCTCGACGATGCCTACTTCCATTTCGCCGACACCTACAATAGTCTTAACCTGGGTGACGGATTCATTACTGTCAACTTACCTGAGGGTACCATTAACCGTCCTCGCGTTCTCGTCGATTCCAATGCTTTCCTTCCATCCGACGACACCATGACCATCGACCTTGATACCATCCCTGAATCCGCCACAGAGTCCATCTCATCCGCTGCTGCCGTCGTTGGAGACGACGACGATGTCGGCTTTGAAATTTACTCGGCAACTGGGCGTACTCCATCTCCTCCCGTGGTCGTCGCACCACTCGTATGCCAAATGGTCGGTTCCTCCGTCAGCAATTGGAGCGGAGAGACAGAGAGGATTCCATTAATTTCCTCCTGTGGAATGTCGTTGATCAGGCCAAGCGCGAGAAGGAATGGAAGTTGAAGTGGAAGACGAAGAGAGAAGAGAAGAAGCGTGAGAAAGCCCTGAACCGACTCGCCGGTGCTCGTGCCACTGCCCATGGTAGGGATGCATACTCCAAGAGGTACTTTGACGACGACGACACGTCGTCTGCTGGGGTTGCGATCGCGAGTGGGAGCGGAAGGCAGGTGCATTTCGGAGGTAATTGAAGAAGACTTCCGATCCAATCACAAGTCTTGGAGGGCGCATGTGACGGACAGGAGCGAGTTACTGAATATGGACAGGATTCTCGACCCATGGACACAGCCACTCGCAGTCTAAACGCGAACGGACGCGTAATGTACTTATAGCTCGTAGCTTCTCGTAGTTTCTCTCATTGCTTTCCGTAGTCTATTACCTATTTACTATTACTACTTACACAGGACTCTGGACTTGTATATAAGCTTGCAGAACTCGTGTCAGTAGCACAGAACAATCTTACCACCCAACCCAATCATCTCGAACGAACCAAACAACCAACAACTTCTCCTTTTACCTCGTGTGGAACTAGACGTGTATCCTCAGTCACGCCTATCCCACAGAAGGGCCTGCGCAGATTCAACGATCGAACTCGGCGCCGCGTCGCTCTCGTGCTGTTATTCCCTTGTCCTTCATGACTCCAGCTGCTGTTTTCTCTCTATTTCCGTTAAAGGAATGTTACACCGACGTAACAGGTGTCAGTTCTACGTATCAATCGGAGACCTGCGTGTAGACGCGCGCGCCGCCACTCCCCTCTCAAATAACTTTCTGTGCCCAGCTCCATTTCCATTCAGATCTTGCTCATGCTGTCCATACTATCCAAAGGCAAACACAAATATCCGATCATGATACGTGCGAGGCGGTGTTCGTGGCTTACATATCGCGCTTCCATTTTTCGACCATCTGCGTGCCGCCTCTTATTCTCGGAGACTCTGGCGCACACCATTTCCGTCCTTCGACATCTTCTGCACATCATTTCTGTTCTTCCACGTCAACAAATTAGGATCGTCCCCTCCACATTCGTCACCGTTGGTCATGTTTCCATTTCATTTTTGTGCACCAGGTCTACAGCAGTGCGTCATTCCTCTACAACACGAACTCTTCGCTAACTACTTTAGACTGCCTTCACATCTATGTAAAAGGTTAAATTGTACATCACTTTCTTCGCGCTATCACGCTCGCTCCACTCTCCCAGTCTCTTCCGTCTTTGGCTTTCCGCCAATGCACACCACTGCATTACTGTCAGAAATCCTCGTGTTGATCGCACCTGTCGCCAACAGTCGTCAAAATTCGACACAAGCCGTGAAGTACTATCCCCACGAACATCCGTAGCATCCCGGCTACTAACGAGAGATTGGAACCCCTCCTGGTGCGTTCGTTGTGGCTTGACGTTCAGCCACGGTCTAACTTAGTCCGGTCTGAAGGCTACCGACGATGGCTTCTCGTCATCGTCCATCTCACAGGTCCCTTCATCGATACACATTCAAACCGTTCATGGCCCGGCACTACCTTCCATCTGCTTCCCCGATGGAGGTCTCGCGATATACTGTTATGTGACATCGAATCGACATCCTCTACTGGATCACGCTATTCTCTGGAACGGACATGGCGCGGTGTCTATTCTACATTCCTCGAGAAGTTCTGAATTCATAATGGGTGGACTCTTATAATCCAGACGGGAAGTGGCGTCTTCCTTTCGTTGGATGGCTTCTCGAAGTTCGTGATGCTACTTCTGGAGACCCCGTCCCGTCATATCTCTTTGGAGGTTTCCAATGCCCAGCTGTTACAACCCTGCTTCTTGCCTACGCCGTGCACAGTGTCACGCCAGTGGCGTCGCCTCATAATCAAAAGGTTCATTAGGCATCCGTCGAGGAGAAACTCGGACGTCTACTCTACCACGCCGTCTCTACGTCTTTCCTTCTCGGTCCTCGACCACACCCCTACCTTGTACATCTATCTTGAAGGTGCAGGCTCGAACAGCAGAGACACCAAGCCTGTCATGGAAGTCATTCGGGGACTATTATCGTTGGACGCAATGATAATGTTGGACGATCTACATGTCGAGGAGACGTATGCCTCGCTCGTGGTACAAACTGCTCCCTATACTCTTCGAAGAAGGGACCAGACTGCTACGTTTGCATGGACTTCCAGCCGATAGCTGTGAGTATCTCGCCCTTCTTTGACTGATACTAACTAATCTACTGTAAGCTGTAGCTCGTTCACTACGTTCTTTGTGCGTTGAGCTGCATGACGCCCTTGTCCTCGACTTCTCATCGCCGGACTCGATAAACGCATTCCTCTCTTGGCTGCCAGGAATATTGACATCGACTCAGATTTATCTTCGCGCTCGACCTCTGAACCTTGACCTTTGCTTCAAGTATAACGCAGTACTCGCCACGAAAGACTGCGTGCTCTGGTGGGACATCGACAACATCCTTGCGGACCATGCCCTCGCTCTCGTCACATTTAAAAGTCTTGACGCCATTGACAATGTGCCAGATTCAGGCCTGGAAGCTCTGTTGAGGGTGCTCCTTCCCAAAGCATCAGAGAAACAGGAGTTACGTCGTCGGCACAGTTCTACAGAATCTACTTACTATTTCTATTGCGTTAGGTAGAATACAGGCTTAGGTACAATGTTCAATGTGAAGTACGAAGTGACGATCAACCTAAGGATTTTATAGACTGGCGAGGTGTTTGTCGAGCAAAGCAATCCCGGAAACAAGGTATTCAACCATCTCCGTGACCTTCTCGTCATCGGGGAGAACAAATGCGCGGCCGGGAGCAATATATACAGGATATCGATGAATCCCAAATTGCTCTGTAGCCGCCTCCCGTAACATTATGCGGCATTCTTCCCATGTTAGGTCAAGTCCGTCATGCTGTTTTGCCCAGTACCGACCCAGAAATGTGATAATTTTCGACCGAGGCGATGCAAACGCTCCAAGAAATGCGCTTGACGAAGTCTCTGGGAGTGATAACATAATCATACAGACTTGAAAAATGTTATGCCCACTAAGAAGGTATTTCCGTTGAGTCGACATGTCTGGGGTGAATTCCGGCCGAAATGGGTAAGGCAGCCGGCCACTCATTTGATCGTCTTTGTTTACGTCGCCCAGGATCCAGTACGACGAGGTCAGGATGTACGAACAGAGAGCATGGCGTACAACGGGAATGTTGCGATACGGTAAGAGGATAGTGAGTAGATCGCACTCTGGGAACAGGTCATAAGCCACAGGAACTCCTGTGAACAGAGCCCGGTCAAGAAGCTGGGTACCCGGCCATATATAGCGATACATGAGAGAGCAATCCTCAACATCTTCCAACCGAAATTGTAAGAGGTTTTTTATTAGTTGAGCTGAGAACCAGTCCTCCCAGTTATAAAGCTTCAATAAAAATATGTTAATATGATGGAAGGACATTTGCTGACAGAATGCAGCGATCACACCCAAGGCGAGAGAGCGAGGAGAATCAAGGTCAGCGGGATCATTTGGGACTGACAGCTTTTCGAACAGAGGTTTTAGAGTTACATAGATGTAATAACCATCCTTTTCGTCATCCGGTTGATATTGTCTCTTCTGCAGAGCGGAGAAGATCTTGCTGACCAAACGCTCCAACTCGGAAACGACGAGGGGATCTGCGGAATGACAGGTTTTAACATGAATGAAATATTTCACAATGGCCAGTGTCATGCGCAACCCGGGATACTTCCAGTCAGGCACGAAACCGGGGGGTCGAGCTTATCGAATGAGCCGAATACACGATGTAGACTCTCTTCAACGATCTTTCGGAAGGCTGGAACTTGACAAATCCGTTCGAATGTAACAGCAGTTTCTTCGAATGGAACCGGTTTCCGATCACCTATATACAACTGAAATTCCTCAGTTGTGTAGATGTCCAGAATGGAAGGAGAGCTTGCACAGAGCTGAATGATAGGAAGCACCAGTGGCGAAGCATTTTGTATGTCATCCTCGGATGGCCGTTCTGTACGTTTAAGTATAAGCCGAATAATTTCGACCCAGGTCTGTGGATGCAAACGAAGATCCGGATTTTCTGGGACATATTGCAGAAACATGTCTTTGGCTGACAATTTGATACGCGATTCAGTAGATTCAAAGGGAATCGCGGCAATGGCGGCAACGAGCTCGAGGGGAACTGGAGGACACTTCGGCAACAACCTCCAGGAGAACATATCGGGATATATCACAAACTTTGTCGTGCGAGCCAGACGTTCCAACTGCAGGTAAGCATTCCTCGCATCGTGTGGATTTTCTGGTGGAGAATCTATGATAGAAACGAGAGGGTTGTATAAACGATCCACCTCTTTGTACGCGTAACCAAAGCGCTGACCAAGCGGGAAGCGGTAATGCGACGGAAATCCACCAAGAGATTGGATGATGATACTACGAGCAGATGGATTGGCAGAGTTTTCAAAAACCCAACTCAATACATCAACGGCATATAGATCGCGCTGACGAGTCTTCACTGCCGACGCTTCTGCCTCTCTAATGGACCTTGGTGCCTTTATACGGAATTCTACAGGTCCATTCATACGCTCATCTGCATGAAGAAGGGGACGGAGCACCACGAATAGAAGGTTGGAAAGGGGAGTTTTGTATGGACACTGCGGATGCACGGCCGAGAAGAAGTGGGTAGCAAAGTAAGCGGTGTAGGTAACGAGGGCGAATACACCAGTGACGTATGCGAACGGTCCGTACAGTTGCAGCAGATAGACGACGAGCCCGAGGAAGAACAGCCCGAGCGAGAGGTGCATGAGCACTGGCAGCAGGCCGATGATTAGAGGGACCCTCCATGCCTGCAGGCCTTCGTAGCGGTACTGGCGAAGAAGACTTCGATCTAACGGTGTCCCGGATGTCATAGCCATATACTGGTGAAGCCACTGCTTCGCCAACACGGCGACAAGTGCAGTGATCAAGCTCAGTGATAAGCTCGTGTACCACAAGCCGTTTATCCACAACTGCGAATGAGTGGCATGAACCGCAGCGCGTCGGGAGACGAGATCACTGGATCAAGATCAACAGCTGATCCGTTCGCGAGCGCGCGCTGGACAACCAAAATCTCAAAGAGAATAGAGCTCGACAGTTGGACGTAGTCGGGTTCGAGTTTGTCGGCCGCCTGGATGAGGAAGGCCGTGACAACGGCGGAGAACAGACCTGCCTGTTAGGTGACATTAGAAGAGCAATAAGATACGTGAGGACAACAGACGTACGAATACGAGTAGCACAGTCGACTGTATCGCGCGCATCCTCAGATAAATCCGTATCGAATATCTGGAACTCGTCGACACACATCCTCCAAACCCTGGCATTCGGCTGCGCCTCCTCAAAATCGGATCTGGAGGATACTTTTGCTCGTAGTCCATGGGGTCATACCCTAATACTTTCATGAAAAAGCATCGAGTGCAACAGCATATTCACGAACCTCTCGCATTGCGATCCACGGGTAGACCGAACAGCTTCTTACGCGCACGACGACCTTTGCGAGCGCGAGGTGGATCACCTTGGCGCTGCTTTTCGTCGTCTAGAGCAGCATCACTTTCTTCGGCCGCATCTCTCGTCTTCTGCATCATCATCGTCCTCTCCCGATTCACCTGCAATATCAACTTGGACGCCTTGGTTGCGTTTCTTCGCGCGTCCTGGGCGGAATTTCCGAGAACTTTCGTTGGCCTTATCCTCGCCAGCAGGCCGTATGGCTCTGATTTCGGGGGAGAGTGTCTTGCAGCGCATGAGTTGCAGCTGGAGAGCGATTTCCGGCGAGTGGACGACAATGTCAGCACAGTTTTCCGGAATTCATCTGCGCTGGGTAAGGTGGACATTGTCGACGATGGCTGTCGATGTGATGGCAAGGAGGTGCCCAGTCCGAAGTAATTTTACCACGTCCGACCGTGTGCATGTAAAGCATCGTGTCGTCGGTGGCAATGCTTTTGTGGGTCCAGGTTCCCGGGCATTCCGGTGAAGTTGTGATCCTCAGCTACGGCTCGCAAAGGGAGACGATGACACTGGAGAATCGTTTATGATGTTTACGCCATTTAGGTGGCGGATGGGAGGAATCTGGCGTCCTGCGTAGTACTGGTTATCATACCCGGGATACCTCTATGGCGGTAACGCGCGAAACCTGATGTTCTGCCAGCAACTTTGAAGCGCGAACTTTGCACACGATCCTTGAGCGTGTGGGTCATCGTCAGAGATGGGGTAACGGAGGGTCTGAACGTTGGACAGACGTAAGCTGTGCCATGAAACGGTGATAGAAGTCGCAGGTTTATGGGGGTAGTTGAACCGGTGAGTGACGATGGATCCACGGCGATCCCACCGAATAAAGCGCGCGAAGTGGCCAAGAGGATAATGGTGAATTAGATGAACGCGGAATATGACAGACACGGTCATTGCTGCGTGGACCGAAATTTGGCACCTTCGTAGGCTAGATCTTCAGCTGGAACCTCACGTCCACGGTCCAGCTTCTGAGCAATTGTCCTCGTCTGGGCGACGACTATTTCAGAGTCTTCTCTTATGTCTGTCTCTTCCTGGATTTCGTAGGCATGAGTATCCGGCGCGTCGGGCAACATATTGCAATCCAATGACATGAATGGATTATCAGACGTGCTCTTCTGCAACATGACCTGAAGTTGGTTTTAGTAAGAGGACGCGGCAATTATTTGATAATAAAACAAACATCATATGTTTGGCAGCCATGTCGTTCTCGGCTTCGCCGTCTTGCAGAGCAATGCTTTTTAGCAGAGCGCCTCGAGCATCCGAAGGCTTCTGTTTTCGATATTGCTCGTGAGTGTCCTCGTTCCATGGTAGGAAGTCCTCGAGAAACTCTAAAGGTCTAATGCCAACCATGTATCCTGAAACCTCTTTTTAGTACTTCCTGCTCCGATGGGCTGTTCAAGGCGTCCGAGCAGCAGATTTTTTCGCTATGAGATTCATGGTGCTGTTGTGGTGAGAACGAAGAGATGAATAAACTAATTCGAGTCAGGTTTACCATGATGGTTTTTGTTGAAAGACAACGTGATCGAGTCTCCAATGCGGCCCGGGATTGCCGATCAACGACAAAATCAACAGCCTGTCTTTTGCGCTTTGCACGCGAACCATCACTGTCAGGAATAGAGACGCGATCCGAGTAAGTTTGCTGGACGGGCATCACCTATTATTTCTCCTTCTCTCGGCCTCGGACTTCCCAATAACGCGACACGGCCTATCTTGGGATGCGTGCGTTTTACCGTTTCCCAAATATACATTCTCCGCAGTCAGCATTCTCGCACGACGCTCGCACCCATCATGTAGGATGTCGCTGAAGCACGCCTAACTCTCGTGGCGCTCCCCCATCCGGAAAGTGGCAGCAGACCACCGACTTCCCAATAAAGGCATCGCGTTCTCAGACGATCTCACACTCGCTCGCTTTACTTCCGAACCACCACCATGTCCTCGAAACTTACTTCAGATGCCAATCCTCTTATGGCCGCCGCGACAAGGTCACGCAGCAGTTCAACGTCGATCTAGCCAATCTGCCTGAGATGATGGATATGACCACTGAGACAATTACGGACAATGTGAACATAGTCAATGCAAGCTGTACGTCGAATCTCTTATAATCTAACCTCGACTCAGCGGATACAGGCCAGGACGAGCGAACGAAGTTGATTTTTAAGAGTTTGGTACGTCCTGCAGATTATTCTTAGAGCTTTATATTTAACGCACGGCCAGGTCACTCATCTGCACGATTTCGTCAGAGAAACGTCGTTGACGACTGAAGAATGGATGTTCGTCCTTCCCCCCAATCGATGTCATCATCACTCATTTCTATAGGACCGCGATCCACTTCCTGACCGAAACTGGTCAGAAATGTACCGATATTCGCCAAGGTGTGTCGCGACGAGTTCGGTATCGTCCATGCGTAACATTCCCAACATAGAGTTCATCCTTCTCTCGGATACGCTTGGCGTTTCAGCCTTGGTAGATTCCATGAACAACGTCAAGCCGCCTAACGCAACCGAGAACACCGTCCTCGGACCATTTCATACTGAAGATGCACATATCTGTCCGTCTTCCTTTAGTAAGATCTATCTTCTAGCGCTGATTCTGTCCTGCAGTCGCCAATGGAGATTCCATCGCGTCGGAAGGCAAAGGCTATTACATGTATGTGCATGGCAAAGTGCTAGACACGAAGGGCAATCCAGTTGCTGGTGCCGTGCTAGATACATGGGAGACGGATGGGGACGGACAGTATGATACGCAGGTAACATTTCGGCTCCTGTTGCTACTTGATATTTTACTGACATGTGACAGAATCCCAACCGCACTGGCCCAGATTGTCGTGGAATCGTCAAGTCTGCTGGAGACGGAAGCTACGCGTTTAGAGCGGTTGTGTACGTCGCTTCTTTCTATTCCGCATTGCTGTCTCATACATGACATAGGCCCTCGCCGTATTCTATACCAGGCGACGGTCCTGTTGGCACGATGATCAAGAACCTCAACCGACATATCGTGAGGCCGGCACATCTGCATTTCATGATCGACGTGAGCTACAACGCGTCTCTCAGCGTTCTCGCTGACCTCTCAATGTCATAGGCACCTGGGTATGAAAAGCTGATTACGGCCCTGTATTTCAAAGGAGACCCATACATAACGAGCGATGCAGTATTCGGCGTTCGGTCGTCTCTCATTGTGGTAAGCTACTTGCAATCGGAGGTGCTATTACTTTACTAACGTGAATGTACTTAGGACCTGGATATAGTGCCCGGCACGTCTATTACGCTTAAGAGAGGCTTCGCAGAAGCGAGACCACACGCCGAAGTCAAGTATGATTTCGTTCTCGCAACAGTGGAGGAGTGCGCTGAGTTGAGGAAGAGTCTGAAGGCCAAACCCGCAGTCGCGAAGTGAGCGGGTTGACGACTGTATGTTCATAAATGACTGTTGTACACTAAATCAATTTTTTTTTCTGGCTGCTCAAACTAGGAATGGATGACTGGTTGTAATAATGGGCATTGACTTTTGCTTAGCCCAGCACTGGCTCCACGTACCCCTGGACTCGCACTCTAATATCACCGCCACTGGAAACACGGTCTTGTCGATTCCAATACTACCCAATACGCAGCGCGTGCAGTATCATCAGGACTAAAGGCCTTGTCTGCACTTTGATTGTCGATGTCAACGTGCTCAAGGAACACCGCCTACCAACAGAGTCTTCAAAGGGGCAACCTGTCACAGGATCAGACGTAAAATGCGCCACACGTGCAGCGAACTCATTTGCCTCATCGAGTCCTTCGTGTACACGCCGCGCCTCAATCGAAAAACAAAGAACCAACACCCCTCTAATTTGTGAATAGAAATAGGTAAGAGGCTCTTTGGGTCATGGCCAAGGAGTCTCCCAGGGTGATCGGAAGGATGCATGGCCGGCTCATGCGGCTGAATCGTCGGAGATGGCGAGACGAATCAGCACCGACGGGGTAGGCTCTCGTCGCGTTCCAGCAGAGGACTTGGTGTCCAAAGCAGGAGGTGTGAGCAAGGCGTGCATTGAACTGGAAGGTGCCCGAAGGGTTAAGGGAGTGTTCGCGCTCCCTGAGTCCTTTTTGCTCCTTTCGCGGTTGAATACATGTCGCCGACTCTCGTTTAAACGGTATTCATTTACTGAGGAAGCAGGGTACCCGGCATGGATGAAGATCACCAAAATCACTGAGGGATTGCACAGTCCCTGAGACCCAAAAGAAAGAGATTTAACTTTAACTTTTTCTTTTGCAAGTCGGGGGCATAAATCGTCCACCGGGAATGCCTGGGGCAGAAACGCGTTGAACTTGAAGGACGGCTGGACAAGGCTGCTGAAGCGGAAACACGCGTCGATTCTTTCAACATATCCACAAGTGAGGCGGTTCGTAGATTTCACTTTTTTTATGTTTAGATGACGCAGCTACACTTCTGTGTGATCTTTTAAGAATCTTTGTTAGCGTACAGAGGCCCGTGAAGAGGTCATGGTCATGCCTTGGGGGAAGTCGGCGTTACGCAATCAACTCTCTTCTGACCATCATGTCGGCTAGGCGTCAATGCCACTATGGCAATGGTATCACGGCAACCTTCTCCTGCTCACCTAGAGGATCTGAAGCGACGCGCATGCAATGGCCACATAGTCTCACCCGTTCAACGGTTCATACATCTCGACAACGCGCCTTCCACGGTGCTATGGCAGGGGCTACTGCTACCCCGTCGAACCCAGTAGGCGACCGCACCCCTTCGTGGATGATGCCCATGAAGCCCACAATCTCGTCACTCTTTTTCCGCGGATAAAGAATTCCGGACATGACAAGACCCAATTGCATCACCGGATTCTTCCAAGTTCTCACATATAGATGTCTATCAATACAACGAGAAGGATATAAAACATGACGACTCTCTCACGTTTTTCACCAACCGGACCCGCGATGTCGAGCGAGAAACCCTTCCAAATGTCCGTCTCGGGCGACAAGATTGACCTTCTTCGTCGTAAACTTGAGCTTTGCGTCTTTCCCGATGAACTCAAGGACGCTGGCTCGAGTTACGGTGTACCTCTTGCAGCTATGCGCCGTTTAGTGGACTATTGGAAAAGCGGTTTCGACTGGCGCGCTCAAGAAGCGGCTATCAACGCCGAACTTCCCCAGTTCACCCGCGACATCCAGGTCGACGGCTTCGAGACGCTCAATATCCATTACGTGCATCAAAAGAGCAAGGCCGTTGATGCTATCCCGCTTTTATTCTTGCATGGGTGTACGTCGACTCTTTGGGTCATTATCTCCTTTTCATTGACGTCGAGGTAGGGCCCAGCAGTTTCTTGGAAGTTCGCAAAATCCTTCCGCTGTTGACGGCAACCGACGCTGGGCATCCCAGCTTCCACGTTGTTGCGTTGAGTCTCCCGGGCTTTGGTTTCTCGCAAGCGCCCTCCAAGAAAGGATTTAGAGTCAACCAGTATGCCGAGGTATGTGGTTGAGACCATGTTCTTCGTGGCGCCGCTAACTCTGAACAGGTTGGACATAAAGTAATGTTGGCACTCGGCTATAACGAATATGGTGAGTAGAATATACGCGCTCTTTCGACTAGCAGTTTGAGTGATGAGGAACCAGTTACGCAAGGCGGTGATTTGGGTACCATGGTAAGCAAGCTTCATGTTTTTAAAACTGCCACTCCTATTAAGACAACCATGTAGATCTCTCGCGCGATGGCTCTCAAGTATGGCGGTAAGCATGTCAAGGCGTGGCACACTACTTTGCCCTAGTACGTCCAACTCGTATATCCCGGACGCATCACTCATCGTTTCCTAGTGGATTCCCACCACCCCCTACTCGGCCCATTGCATTTCTTCAGCACTTGCTTACGCCGTATTCCGCCGCCGAAAAGGCAGGAGCCCAAAGGGCCCAATGGTTCGAAAAGCAGGGAAGCGGGTACTTTTTGCAACAGTCGACTCAGCCTCAGACCCTTGGTACGTCGCAGTTACTCCAGCACGACGCGGCCTGATCAAGCCGCGACAGGATACTCTTTGGCGGACTCGCCTGTCGGTTTGTTGGCCTGGGTTTATGAAAAGCTGCTCGTCTGGACCGATGAGTACCCTTGGACTGACGATGAAGGTATGTTCAGTATCTTCATGATCTTGAAAACGCCTTTACTAACTACGTTTCAGTCCTGACCTGGATTTCCGTCTATCTGTTTTCGAAAGCTGGACCTACCGCGTCTACGCGAATCTATTACGAGACGTATCAACACGGGGACGTCTACGCGCTCCTGCCGCAGAGACCCTCTATTCCATATGGGATTTCGATCTTCCCAGCGGACATGGGTGTTCGTCCTATTTCGTAAGAGCTTCATCCCTCTCGACAATCGACTTGTCTTCTAATGTTTGGAACAGATGGTTCACGACGAACGGGAATCTCGTGTTCAGCAATAACACGCATACCAAGGGAGGCCACTTTGGTGCTTGGGAAGCCCCGGATGGGTTGGTGGGGGATTTGAGGAGGATGTTTGGGAAGGGCGGTCCTGCGTTTTCTGTTGTGCCCGGGAGGAAGGGGTATTAGTGTGAGTCTCGGCATGTCCGATTGTAACACTCTTCTTGCCACTTGTGGCTTCAAATCAATGCACTGTGTCCAATAGGCGGACGTGGCGGAATGAATCTATTGAGGAGGCAAATGCCGATCACTTGCCCCCCGCCTCTCTCCATGCTACCGTCACGATCTACTGGCACGCTCGGTAAAATTAAGTTTATTATCCAGCAGCCATTCTCCCTCCTACGCGCTGCAAGTCGCACTTTGTTATCGGAATCCAGCATCAACCCTGACGGCTGCCTGCAAAGTCTGATCTCACACACTGTGGGTTTGGACTATTTGCCAGTAGAGGTGCGTGCTCATTTCCCTTCAAGGCCTTAGCTTACCGTTTCGATAGCTGTTATACCACATACAGCTACTCGCCTTATCCGAACATCTTCCATTAACCTCGCGTCACCTCAAAAACGTATTCGACTCGAGCCCCAACTCGTTCCGCGCACAATACATTACGCAGAGAATCATCCCGCACTCCATCGACTGGCCGCCCAATCTATATTGCAGGGTTCTACGCTACCGCCTTTGCACACCCCCAGTCCTCGACATGATATGCACCCGATGCGCTTCTGCCACAAACCAGGACCTGTACCTAATGACCGAGCTCCCAAAACACCTTTTCCGAAGACTAGACACCCGTAAACGACCTCGCTCGGACGCTGATGAGCCTCTCCCGTTTCTCCGCCTAATCGATGCCAACCCAGCCATACCCCCTCTGAACGTGAACGCCAACAGCGGATTCGCGTTGACGATGGCCGTGCACGCCTCGTTCATTCCGCTCATACACCACCTCCTCGAAATGGGCGCGAACCCTGCTGCCAAGGACGCTATCGCGATTATTGTCGCCATACGCAAGAAGGATCTTTATCTCGTGCGTATGCTCGTCGAGCACAAGTCTTGTCCGAAAAGGTGGCGGATTCCGGATAGGATGCGGTGTAGTGAGTTTCCAGAGCTGCTCAAGGTCGCGATCAAGGTGGACGCAAGGGATATCGTGGATTATCTGCGCGAGAAGGGGTGTGTGCCAGACTTGGGAATGATCAAGTCGTTGTCGTCTTAGTAGGTTCCTTTGTCATTCTGTTCGTTGTTCGGCGCTGATAACGTTCCAGGACGTGTATCATGGACGACACTGCCTAAAACTACTACCCTTTTATGCATAATCCCTATTTCTTTCTCCGTTCAAGATACATGTTAATAAAGAAGGAGACTCCGATTTCGTGTCAGCGTGATATTTTTACTCTCGATGTTACTTCCTCGATGAAATTCACTGGCACACCTTGCTCCTAAGTACTCCTCCGGGCCAATACACCAACTTCCTGTCCGGTCCTTTGAGTCGCTCACTGATGTCTTGCCGATCGTGAGATTATGTTTGAGCATTCAAGTTGATAGTGATAAGTAGTTCGCAAAATGAATGGGGAAGAGACCTCAATTGATGTAAATGACATTAAGTTCTCATCCTCAACGGCGCGTGATCGTGCAGGCTGGCGTCGCGTTTCCCTTGAGTCAGTCGTGTCTATCGCGACTGTCGCTGTGGCGGCCAAGCTGTTTTCCTGAAACACCGTGCGATGCCGTCTAAGGAATTTGCCGGCTGATCGATCAAACCCGGGGTCAGCTTCGACTTGGTTCTCTACCACCATCCATGCGGTGGCCCCGTCGTCATCATACCCTCCGTCACTCTCTTCCTCCAGTCAGAAACTAACGACCCCGCCATACTCCTCTGCCTATCATGGGCTTAAAATTTGGATCCTTTGACTCCATCTGCGAAACCGCCGCACTCGTGGTCTGCCCGCTCGTGGGCACCGACCAGGGCATCGTCCCAACGTGCTACAGCCGCAATGTCCTCGTCGGCGGGACTCTCATTTTTCAGCCTTGTAAGTCCTGTCGTCCTTGCGTATACCGTCTTATTTGACACCGAGCAGCGACATGCTTTATCCACATTGTGGCTATCATTATGACGGGGATCATGATCTATTACATACGCTCAAAGTACACCGCTGTAGGGCGGAAAGAGATTTTGATGTTCTTCTGGCTGTATGCGCTCATCCAGTTCTTGGGCATGTTCCTTGACTCGGGTATTATCAAGACCTCGACGGCCGCGTACCAGGTGAGTAACATCGAACGCTACGTCACACGAGGTTTGATTGTTTTAGTGGATCACAGCGATATACGCAGGGCTCATCGCAGCGACATATTGCTCGCTACTCTTCAATGCGTTCGTCGGATTCCAGTGGGCCGAAGACGGAACCCCGCAATCTCTGTGGGCCCTCCGCATTTCGTGTCTTGTTGTCTTTGGCGTCGGCTTCTTCCTCGCTATCGCGACCTTCAAAGGCTTCGCGGGTATGTCCTACTCCAAGGCCACCGGTCTATGGATCGTATACCTTCTCTGGCCACTCTTCTGCGTGGCTGTCTATGTCTTCTCCCAGCTTATCCTCGTCTTCCGTACTCTCGACACCCGCTGGCCTATCGGCGACATCCTTTTCGGGACTGCGTTCTGGGTCATCGGCATGGTCATCCTCTTTGCGTTCAGCGCCACCATATGTGACGCCATCAAGCACTACATCGATGGGCTCTTTTTCGGCGAGCTTTGCGTGCTGCTGAGTGTCATGATGGTTTACAAATACTGGGATTCGATCACCGTTCGTTATTTGTCTTTTGCTTTTGTGACGTTTCTCATGAGGTTTTCACAGAAAGAAGACCTTGAATTCTCCGTTGGGAACAAGGCGACTGTTTGGGAGGTCAAGGACCCGCTGCTCCAAAGTGGCGGTCAGGACTTTTCCGAGGAGGAGAGCAGTGCAGGTGGACACAGTGGAGGCGGTCGCGGTACGGCTGCCTCGCTTGTCGGTGGTTACAATGGTCAGCAGTATTATGGACAGCGACGCGGAGGCTATCCGCCACCCGGTGGTTACTAACTTTACGATTTACGCACGGACCTTTGTTGTACCATGTTGTTTGTATTTTATGTATCGTTCCTTCATATCTTCTTGCGCCTAGGCGACGTCCTGTATCTCAGTACAATTTCATCCATGAACCCCTAAGAAACAACGTTAAGAACATTCGCCGGGAAAGCGCCAGATTCTTGGGTTGGCTATATGTATTCATCAGTAGCATGTCAAAGGTAAGCGCAACGTCGAATACGTACATCGTCACTCTGAGCTTCTGGCAAGAAAAACAATCGAAGCTCTCTTTCAACTTTGTTCGGGGCTCTTAACCTCTCGAAACCCTTCCAGTATCAAGCGTTGAGTCAAGCCTCTCGCTTCGAACACAAAGTCCTCGGACCAAACACCACCCGGTAGGTTAACCTCCGTAGGTGCCGTTTCTACCTGGCAAAGCCACTCACGGGATGATCCGGTCATGCACCTTCTAGGTCACTCTAAGATCCTCCTTGACAATGCACCAAGGAGTCTCTTATATGGTACTAGAGGGGGGAAGGTCCATGCAGGCCCGGAAGGAAAAACGGAATTACATTCAAATGAAGAAGTGTGGCGTAAACGCTCTCAACTCACTATGCACTTATGTAAGGTGCTGTCTAATACGTTCAAAGGGATTTTGCGGAAGAGCAAGCTGTCATCTGCGAAAGGAGCAAAACGGGCTCAGGTTGTAGTAAATTGTGATAGCTCCCCCAGTACGAAAAGAGCAAAAAGGCTCGACCCGAAGGTCGGCGAGTTGGCATTACGCGATTCTACGCAGAGCTCTTACACAGAACGTTTCACTGAAATCAAGAAACTATCATGTCTTCTTCGGCTACAAAGTCTGTTCTCTAAGCCGACGCTAACAATGCAGGCACCTCTGGGAAGCGCGGCGTGATCTTGCACTTGTAAGGAAGCGGATGCCTAGAGCTCGCACTATCAGAATCATGATGAGCGACAAACAATCAAAGTTGACCGTACATAAGGAAAACGTCCAGATACGCCTTATCATCCGGGATAATCTCCCCGCCGTCTGCATCGCGTGCCCTTTCAATGTTGAAAGCCCACAAGATAGACGCGACCGCAATGAAGACGGAGTTCATGGCCAGGTGACGCCCGGGACAGATACTGAAAGCATGGCATCTCATAATCGAATTCAACATTCATCGAGAGACTTGCTCACCGGCGTCCAAAGCCGAATACGCCCCTCGCTGTGGGATCCGGCTCTGGGTTCTCACCCAAGAACCGCTTAGGCTGGAAGACATCCGGGTTGCGATAAACATCTCCGTCATGGAGTAACGCCCTGCAAGATCGTCTCCTTGTCTTGCAAGAAGAACACGTCGAATGGAGACGCCACATACCAGGTATTTCCCAATACAATTGAGCCTACATAGAATTTACTGTCAGAACGGAATGCATCGCGATACAGACGTAACGTGCCTGCAGGTATGAAGTAGCCGTTGTAGACATCATCTTGAATACTGGCATGGGCGACATCTACGAATAATATTTGATTAACAATTTTGAATCCAAACATTCGAACACGCACTGACGGGGACAACCGGCCGCCATCGAAGTGCCTCGAGGACGATGGCTTGAATGAGAGGAAGATTCGAACGATCCTCAAAATTTGGCAATCTTTGCCTTCCAACAGCGACGTCCAGCTCCTCGTGCGCCTGCTTGAGAACGTCCGGGTTTAGAACCATGGCCAATATGGTGCTAAGTACGCCTCCCACAGTCTGTCGGACATGTCAGATTGATACGGAGCTTGGAGTATGGACAATACAGTATCTGCGCCAGCTAGGTAGATAGATAAACATCGCTCTCGACAAATCACATCCGTTCTCACCTGAGAAAACAATTGCCGCGACATTCTTGGTGACCTCAACCATGCTGTCGGCACCCTCTTGTTCCTCGATCCGCCTGAGGGTGGTAGCGACAAAAGAGTGCGCCGATTTTCCTTGTTTCTATGCTCATAATGAGCAATCCTGAACTTGGAACAAAGTATACACGAACAATGTCCTTCTCAGCCAATTGAAAAGGATGGTCGCGCACCTGCGCGGCGTGTGGCGCAACCATTTTCGCTTCTCTCTGAAATCCAGCGAGCGGAAACCATGCTGACCAAAGGAGTATAACTGATCACATAACAAACTTCAGGAGGATACATACCTGGAATCCACTTGAGTATGAGCAAGTAGTCGATGAGATAGCTGCCTGGATTCGCAGCTGCCGCGGTCCGTCGAACGAATTGGTCAACAAGCGTAACGTAGGGGTCGTTGACGGGTGTGGCATCGTACCCGTAGGTGAGGCGTAGAATGATAGATCCGGCATTACTATATCCAGTGAGAATTCGATACCCTGTTCTATTTCACAAAAGTCGATGGCACTCACTGACGAACGTGACTGAAAAAGGCTTCTGGAGTGGTCAACATCTGCTGAAGCAATGTAACCGAAGCTTCAAGCTGTACGGGTTGATACGCAGTAACCTGGTTGGCGTTGAAGTATTGATGAAACATTTTGCGATGCGTCCTGAAGAAGGATCAGTTCGGACTCAGAAGGCATCTGACAACAACTCACCTCCATGTGTCCGAATAGCGAAAGTTCACAAGGTTCCAATCCATTCCCATCAATTCCAGCATAGGTACCGCTGGACAGACATGGGCTCAGCTCAAAATAGCACAGTGAATGAGAATGCCGTGACATACGTGGCCTATCGGAGTAATTCGTCGAACGTCTCTCGAACAATTCGGTGGCTGCCTCTTCAGAGCTGACCACAATTATGGGTTGCCCGAGGACTTGATAGTGGACAAGATCTCCATAGGTGGCCGCCCACTCTGTGTAGGTTGCATACACATTACGAACGGGCCTGTCGAAGAGAAGACCCACGAACGGGAGACCCTTTGGTCCGGGCGGTAGGGGTAAGGCATAGCGCCGACGACGGCTGAAGACAAGCAGACTGGCCAGTAACGCAAGTACTCCGTAGAAATAGAAGTGATCCATTGAAGGGGATTGGACTAGGCTTCGCTTTCTTGTCTCTTATCTTATACAAAGGCCATGGCGCTCCCATGACTGGTAAGAATCCGGCGTGAGTGAAAAGGTTTCCCGGTGCATGTGGGGTATATCATCCAATACGCTGACGTCAAGGAGGCGGTATGCAGCTATGCTTCGTCGGGGTGAAAGAAGTCGAGGATGACTTTTACTGTGGGAGAAGAAACTGTGAGAGCGTTTTGCAAGCAAGACGACTGTCTCTATCATGCTCTATCAGAGGGAGCGCTGTTCACGGTCTCCGAGTCACAAGTGTAACGACTCTGCCTGTACATACTGTCAGATAGGAGGGAGGAAGCGAGAAGGAACATACACAAGCTGAAATGACTGCCGTAGGTAGGAGGTGAGCGAAATGAAGACTTTTGTCGAAGGTAGGATTGGAAGCTTGTATATAGTGAACCAAGTACATCATCAAAGCTGTGTCAACGGAGCCGAGCTCAAATCTGACCTGGCCTGCGCGCACGGGAAAGCTGTTCTCGTTTACAGCATGTACTTAACTTTTCGCGTCAATGCCCAGGCCAGTACAGTGATAGCATGTCGGAGCGTTGTTGGTGCCGGTTCGAAGGCTCCTTTGAAGTCCGCATTTCCAAAAAGCCGGTAAAAACAGCACATGGCTCTTGTGCCATGGGCGACAGAAAGAAAGAAGCACATACGAGGCTTCTCTGAGCAACGACGTACTGATGGCAGAAGATAAACCAGGAGCCGGCCTGAGTCAGAGCCGAGCACAATTTTCTGGGCCAGTCCACGATCACGTGCTTGAGAAGGGCGCAGTGAATTTTGAAACAACTTATATCAAGTATGTAGCAGTAAAACACATTCGTCAGAGTGGGCAGCACAACTCTCAACGCGAAATAGTCAATGCCGATTTTTGTTGGCGAAGGACCCAGTGGACTTATCGACGGAGAAAAAAGGGTTCAGGGACTGCTAGCATTCTCCTAAGCCTTCGGGCGACCTTCAGGTTGCACGCCTTGCTCGCACCTCTCGCTTTGGACACCAAGTCCTCGGCTCAAACACGACGAGAGCCTATCCCGTCGGTGCTGACTCGCCTCGTCATCTCTAACGATCCAGCTGCACGAGCCGGCCATGCATCCGTCTAATCGCCCTGGGATACTCCTTGGCCATGACCCAAGGAGTCTCTTACTATATTCGATTCACGAAGTAGAGGGGTGTCAGCTTTTTTGTTTTTTGACTGGGGCGTGGCGTGTATGCAAACTTTTGGGAAGTCGGTGGACTGCTGCCACTTTCCCCATGAGGGAGCGCCACGAGAGTTAGGCGTGCTTCAGCGACATCCCACATGATGGGTGCGAGCGTCGTGCGAGAATGCTGACTGCGAAAAATGTATATTTGGGAAACGGTAAAACGCACGCATCCCACGATAAACCGCGTCGTGTTATTGGGAAATTAAAGGAATTCTGAGGCCGAGAGAAGAGGAAATGATAGGTGATGCCCGTCGAGCAAACTTACTCGGATCATGTCTCTATTCCTCACAGCGATAGTTCGCGTGTAAGGCGGTCAAAGAACAAAAGACAGGCTCTTGATTTTGTCATTGATCGGCAATCCCGGGCCGCATTTGACAAGTTCACCCAAAACCATCATGGTCAATGTGACTCTAGTTCGCCTATTCATCTCCTTTTCTCACCGCAACAACACGGTGAATCCCATAACGAAAAAACATCTCGTCGGACGCCATGAACAGCCCATCGGACCAGAAGTACCATTCATGAAGGTGGCTGTTACAACAGACTCCAGAGGAAGTACTTGCTTCGATTTTCCTCCTATGCGGCATTTGCTGCACTCGAGTGACCATGGTGAAGGACCAATAGGCTAACACCAACGACCTCGGCGGAATGTCGGGAGTTGGATGGGAACGTGGACTCACAAAAGCATTGACACCGACGACACGATGTGGTAAAATTTACTTCGGACTGGGACCACCTCCTTGCCATCACATCGACAGCCATCGGTGACTATGTCCACCTTGCCCAGCGCAGATGACATCCCAGAAAACTCTGCTGATATTGTCGTCCACTCGCCGGAAATCGCTCTCCAGCTGGCAGACTCATTGTCGGCTGCAGGACATTCTCCCCAAAAATCTGAGCCCATACGGCCTGCCGGCGAGGACAAGGCTAACGAAAGTTCTCGGAAATTCCGTCCAGGACGCGCGAAGAAACGGAATCAAGGCGTCCAAGTCGATATTGCAGGCGAATCGGGAGAGGACGATGATGATGCAGAAGAAGAAGATGAGGCTGAAGAAAGTGATGCGGCTCCAGAAGACGAAAAGCAGCCCCAAGGTGTTGATAATGAATCACCTCGCGCGCGCAAAGGTCGTCGGGCGCGTAAGAAGCTATTCGGTCTACCCGTGGATCGCAATGCCAGATGTTCGTGAATATGCTGTTGCCCTCGATGTTTTTTTAATGAAAGTACTAGGGTATGACCCCATGGACTACGAGCAGAAGTACCCTCCAGATCCGATTTTTGAGGAGGCGCAGCCGAATGCTAGGGTTTGGAGGATGTGTCTCGACGAGTTCCAGATATTCGATGCTGATTTATCTGAGGACGCGCGCGATACAGTCGATGTGCTACTCGTATTCGTACGTAGTGTCCAGACATCTTTATTGCTCTTCTAATGTCACCTAACAGGCAGGTCTGTTCTCTGCCGTTGTCACGGCCTTCCTCATCCAGGCGGCCGACAAACTCGAACCCGACTACGTCCAACTGTCGAGCTCTATTCTCTTTGAGATTTTGGTTGTCCAGCGCGCGCTCGCGAACGGATCAGCTGTTGATCTTGATCCAGTGATCTCGTCTCCCGACGCGCTGCAGTTCATGCCCACTCATTCGCAGTTGTGGATAAACGGTCTGTGGTACACGAGCTTATCACTGAGCTTGATCACTGCACTTGTTGCCGTGTTGGCGAAGCAGTGGCTACACCAGTATACAGCTATGACATCCGGGACACCGTTAGATCGAAGTCTTCTTCGCCAATACCGTTACGAAGGCTTGCAGGCGTGGAGGGTCCCTCTCATCATCGGCCTGTTGCCAGTGCTCATGCACCTCTCGCTCGGGCTGTTCTTCCTCGGGCTCGTCGTCTATCTGCTGCAACTGTACGGACCGTTCGCGTACGTCACTGGTGTATTCACCCTCGTTACCTACACCGCCTACTTTGCTACCCATTTCTTCTCGGCGGTGTATCCGCAATGTCCTTACAAAACTCCCCTATCCAATCTTCTCTTTGTGATGCTCTGTCGCCTTATTCCTTCGCAGAAGCGCAGAGGAGCACCGAAGTCCATTAGAGAAGCAGAGGCATCAGCAGTGAAGACACCCCTGCAGCGCGATCTATTGTCCGTTAATGTAGTGAGCTGGGTTTTTGAAAACTCTGCCAATCCATCTGCTCGCAGTATCATCATCCAATCTCTTGGTGGTTTTCCGTCGCAGTGCCACCTTCCGCTCCACCGGGCAGTTGGTTCCGTGGGTGGCACGGACGAGTGGTGGCGTTTATGCTCTCCTCTCTTTTCTATTATAGATTCTCCACCAGAAGATCCACAGGATGCAAGGAATGCGTACCTGCAGTTGGAACGTCTGAGTCGTGCAACGGAGTGTGTAAGGTCTGACTATCCTGCTTGGGCCACGTTCCAGCTTTTGCCAAAATATCCTCCAGTTCCTCTAGAGCTCGTTGCCACCATTGCCACGGTCCCCTTCCAATCTAGGTCACTGAGTATAGAATCAATAGCTAAAGACATGTTTCTGCAATATGTCCCAGACAATCCACATCTTCGTTTGCATCCACAAACCTGGATCCTAATGGTTCGGAGGGTCCTTCAATATAGCAATCCGTCTCGGTATGCCATAAAAATTGCTTCGGTGGAGATGCTTCCTATCATCCAGCTCTGTGCAAGCTCTCCTTCCATCCTGGACATCTACAATCAGGATGAGTACACGTCACAGCTTCTATTTGAAGAAACTGCTGTAACATTCGAACGGATTTGTCGTGTTGACGCCTTCCGAGAGGTCGTTGAAGAGAGTCTACATGATGTATTCGGCTCATTTGATAACCTCGAGCCTCCCTTGTATCTCAGGTTGCGCGCAACACTGGCCATTATTAATTATTTCATTCATGTTCAAACTTGTCCTTCCGCAGATCCCCTCGTCGTTTCCGAGTTGGAGTGTTTGGTCTGCAAGATCTTTACCGCTCTCGCCAAGAGACAATATCAACCGAACCAGAAAGGGGATGGTTCTTCCATTTATGTAACTCTAAAACCTTTGTTCGACAGGCTGCCGGTCCCAAATGATCCCGCTGACCTTGATTGTCCTCGCTCTCTCGCGTTAGATGTGATTTCTGCATTCTGTCAGGAAACATCCTACGTGGGTCTTTTCGTATTTGGATTCCACCGTTACAACTGGGAAGAATGGTTCTCAGCCCAGCTCATGAAAAACCTCTTACTCTTTCGCTTGGAAGATGTCAAGGATCGTTCTGTTGTGTATCGCTATATATATCCGGGTACCCAGCTTCTTGACCGGGCCCTGTTCAGAGGAGTTGCTGTTGCTTATGATCTCTTCCCAGAGTGTGATCTACTCACTGTCCTCTTCCCGTATCGCAACATTCCCGTTGTGTGCCATGCTCTCTGTTCCTACATTCTTTCATTGTCCTACTGGATCGTGGGCGACGTCAACAAAGATGAGCGAATGAGATGGCCGCCCCACCCATTCCCGCCGAAATTCCAAGCAGAATACGCCGGTACCCCAGACATATCAGCCCAACAGAAATACCTCCTTAGTAGGCATAACATTTTCCAAGTCTGCATCATTATGTTATCAGTTCCAGAGAATGCGTCAAGCAATTTTCTTGGAGCATTTGCATCACCTCGGTCGAAAATTATTACATTTCTGGGTATGTTCTGGAAAAAACAGCATGATGGACTCGACCTAACATGGGAAGAATGTCGCGTAATGCTACGGGAGGCGGCTACGGAGAAATTTGGGATCCATCAATGTCCTGTACATACGGGTCCCGATCGTACATTTGTGCTCCCCGATGATGCGATGGTCACGGAGCTGGTTGAATACCTTGTTTCCGGGATTACTTTGCTCGACAAACACCTTGCCAGTCTATAGGTTTCTTAGTTTGATTGTCACTTTCCGAGCCTGGACTTTCAAGATACATGTACAAGGTACGAGTGCGGTTGAGAGCCGAGAAGGAAAGACGTAGAGGTGGCGTGGTACAGCAGACGTCTGATTTCTTTTCGACGAATGCCTAATTACTTAACCTCTTAATTACGAGGCGACGCCACTGGCGTAGCATTGTGCGTGGCGTAAGCGAGAAGCAGGGTTGTAACAGCTGGGTATCGGAAACCTCCAAAGAGATGCAACGGGACGCTGTGTTCAGAGGTAGCACCACGAACAACGAGAAGGCATCCAACCAAGGGACCATTATGAATTCTGAACTCCTCGTAAAATTTTGGAATAGAAACCGCGCCATGTCCGTTCCAGAGGATAGATCTTTCCAGTAGAGGATGTCGGTTCGATAACACATAACACCACATCGCTCGCCACAGGTATATCGCGAGACCTCGGTCGGGGAAGCAGATGGAAGGTCGTGCCGGGAAATGAGCTGCTTGAGTGTGTCTTGACGAAGGGAACTGACCGTGAGATGGACGAGGACGAGAAGCCATCGTCGGGTAGCCTTCAGACCGGACGAAGTTAGACCGTGGCTGAACGTCAAGCCACAACGAACGCACCAGGAGGGGTTCCAATCTGTCGTTAGTAGCCGGGATGCTACGGATGTTCGTGGGCGTACTTCGCGGCTTGTGTTGGTGACGACTGTTGGCGACATGAGGATTGAGACAGCATGAAGAATTAAACAGAGACGTACTCGCGGACAGAGCCAGGAATTTATCTAAGCAGGAGCCCCATTATAAGTAGGATTTCTGACAGTAATGCAATGTCGAGGCCGCGCGTCCATTGGTGGCGTGCTTTGACGGAAAACCAAGGACGGAAGAGACTGGGAGAGCGTGATAGTAGCGCGAAGAAAGTGATGTACAATTTAACCTTTTACATAGATGTGAAGGCAGTCTGAAGTAGTTAGCGAAGAGGTCGTGTTGTAGAGGAATGACGCACTGCTGTAGACCTAGTGCACAATAATGAAATGGAAACATGACCAACGGTGACGAATGTGGAGGGGACGATCCTAATTTGTTGACGTGGAAGAGCATAAATGATCATGGTGTGCGCCCAGAGTCTCCGAGAACAAGACGCGGCGCGCAGATGGTCGAAGAATCATGGAGGCGCAATGTGTAAGCCACGAACACCGCCTCGCATGTATCACGATCGGCGGATATTTGTGTCTGCCTTTGGGTAAGATGGACAGCATGAGCAAGATCTGAACGGAAATGTGTTCGAGCTTGGACTTTCAAGATACATGTACAATATAGGACTGTGGTCCAGAGCCGAGAAGGAAAGACGTCGAGGTGGTCCGGGTTTCTTTTCGACGGGTGCCTAATGAACCTCTTGATTACGGGTATTTTCCTTAGGTTGAGAGACCCCCTCAGCGCAATGGAAGTCGCAGCCGATGGCAGGATGTGCGACGCTGGTGGTTCAGGCAAATGTTCTGGCACGCGAAGTATCCTCGACCCCATTTGTCGCAGACGGCGCCGAGATGTTTAAGTTGTCGGGTGAATCTACAGTCTCGATAGCGACTTGCGATATTTTCGGAAACCTGCGTTTCAACCAAGTCAATATGATCAGTTGTCTGCGTTTCACTGTAAGACAGAGAGGAAGTTGGGCGAGGAGCAGAAACGCGGAAGAAGAGCATCGCATACAGACAGACAGTGAGTAGAGGATGCCACTTCCTCGAATAAATGGACAAGAGAAGAAAGAGATCAGTCGGGCGCGGCGATGACAAGGGCAGAGTCTTCATGAGCAAGGGAATCACGAGAAGGCGCTGCCTGTTCTGCTCGGCAGCCTACTCTCGTCGGCATGCTCAACAGGCCCAGTCAAAGGGTCAACATTGCCATCAGAATGTGGCGCTGCAGACTGCCCTGTCTCCTCATCATAGTTCATCTCAACGTCAGTAGCATTGCCTTTAGAAGTGACAATCCAGCTTGTTCTTGTGGAGGGCCATTCTACATGGGCAGCCTCCAAAGTCGCGATTATGTCAATAGCGATCAAATTACAACATGGTCGTGAAAGAGGAATTCAGTCCTCGTAGTATCGTGATGAAGTCGTAGCGGGGCTGCCACTATCATCTTCACTGTCCCCATCGTCATCCACTCTCGCCAAAAACCTAATCACAGCCTCCTCTCGCACACGTATTCTCTCTTCCCAACGCGCGTTCCAAGGAAAGTGGCCATCGACCCAATCCGGACCGGCGTGTGCTTGTGGGATCTTTGCCCACCCACCTAGCCCCGCGGGCCGACGGCCGTCCACCCGCT
>JADNRX010000205.1:0-97872 GCA_015501595.1 Hymenopellis radicata | reverse complement strand
ATTCTACCTATGCGAGATTCTTATCGCTCTAGTCTTCTTACATGAACTGAAGATCATGTATCGCGACTTGAAGACGGAGAACATCCTCATTGGACGGGACGGGCATATTAAACTTGCAGACTTTGGCTTGGCCAACCGCCGCACATTTTCGAAATCACTAGTCGGAACGCCGGATTACATCGCCCCGGAGGTAGGTTGTGTTTGCCCAATGACTTGTCACAGTGCTGATATTCCCGGCAGATCCTTCTAGGAAAGGAATACAATCACTCCGTGGACTATTACTCCTTCGGCGTCCTCATGTTCGAGCTCCTCGTCGGCACCACCCCATACCACATCCCGGCTTCTATTTCCCCGACGCCAAAGCCCGACTCGACGCCATGTACAAAAGCATCCTCGCCGGGCCCAGTACATAGAATGGCCGTCCGTGATATACTCCGTCCCCTGGCCAAGGCCCTCGTCGTGAGTCTAATGTGCATCCACCCAAAACGGAGGCTCGGGAACAAGGCACGAGGGGTATCCGAGATACTCGAGCACCCTTGGTTTAAAAGGATCGATTGGAGACCCGTGCAAGACCGGATGACCCAGCCACCGTATATTCCAAGGCTGCAAGGCGACGACGACGCTAGCGCGTGAGTCTTATTCTGTTTCTTATTGACGAAACTCACAAAGCATACAGCTTCGCCTCCCATTCAGACACCGACGCGCATCTGTTTGATCCCCTCAGGCGAGGAGCATCAGAACGGGACGAGCATGGGAAGCATTTCCCAGACTTTCCGTATGTCGGTGCTTCCGCCAAGACCCTGAGGTGGATATGATGTTCATTCGATATTCCCGTCTTCCCGCACGTCTTGCATAGGTATATCTTTATATCATTTTCGCGTCATCTCATCTGTATCACCAACCTGCTACTCGACCTGCTATCCCACTCGTGTTGTTATCGTTTCGTTTTATCTGGGCAATGGAATTCACATTCTAACAAATCGTCTATTAATCAATCGTAATGTACTCGGGGGAATCGACAACAATGTCCTTAGGACTAGTCCCTGGCGAAGAGAATCCCGATAGAGCTAGGAACATCGGCGAGGTGAAGCAAGATCCAGAAAGCGAGTTCTCCTCCTCGAACAAGCTAAATGCGCGTACAAACTCTGGATCTGTTCTCCGCCACTCGTCAACCAAGTCCTCCAAAGTATGATGAGGCATAGGGTGGAGATGACCGAGGACAAGATCGGCATAGATGGTGGCCCATGACGGTCTACAACGCGGTAGATGTAATCCCGCAGTTCCTCGTCTGCGAGCGGAAGCTGACCGGTCATCCAGGGAAGGTCGCCATGCTGCCACGGCCAGTCGGTCATATAGCGTGTCTCGATGGCGCAGTGCACAAGATGAAAGTGATTCTCACAGTAGCCCTTGACACTCCTGTACGCCCAGGATTCGCACCCTGCCTTCGCACTCCGTGTATCATTTAGTGGACAGCGATAGACTTCCTTGGTTGCTCCACGACTGCTCTTGGATGTCATTCAATCATAGCATGGGCAGAGAGAAGACGACACAGCATACCTGGCGCACTTTGCTACTCGGAGCTGGAACAGGTATAACGACATTCCCGTGAACCCTTCTCCAATGATGTTGGATCCAAGCGGCTTCCGTCTTATATAACGGCTGCGGCGAGCGGCGTTTGTCGTAGTAGATTCTGTTCTTCAAGGTTTTGAAGGCGATTTCGATCTTCGGAGGCGGACATATGGGCAATAGACTGGTGAATTTTCGCCAAGAGTAGGGCAAAGGGAAATCTGATTGACAGCCAGTCGAATTCAAACAATCGCCGATGAAGACGAATCACGTACGGGTACAGGGAACTGGCCGGAAACTTCCTGGTGGCCCGTCGAGAGCTGGTTGATCATGTCCTGGACGTGGTGGTACAGTTCAGGAGGATACCTGGGATCGTCGAGGTCGATGCGTTCCTCCGCCACGTTATCTGCCATGTCGTGTTTCGTGAAAGTCGTCGCCGGAGGATGTTATCAGGCGAAGAGTGTAAATCGGTGAGTTGTTCTGGGAGGTCGGTTATGCCGCTTTATAGAGCTTCGAACAAGGCCGCGAGAACAACAGACGAGAACAAGGGATTGGTGGATCCTCGTTTTTGTTAACACAAAGCGAACACTTAGTCTGATCTTGAAATCGATCCCACGAGCGGTTACGATGTGGAGAGAGGCAGCGATGTGGAAAACGAGTAACGTATTTGGGGCGTAGGGGCAGTCGCGTCGAAGAGGATTTTGCGCCGGCTGATTGAATTGTATGGCTGGAAGCCTTTGTTCGATAAACAAGACGCTCAGCTTATTGTTCAAGGCGAAGATCTTTAGAGATTCCACTTCAACGGGAAAAGCTGGTGATGGTTGGAAGGAAAGGCTGTTTCATTACGTCATCAGAGGCAAACTACATCAGGACTGTACACATGTCACAAAGACTAGAGCTGTACTGGCACTGACTATGACTTGAGAGTGGTTGACAAACGGAGGCTAGTACTTCATTCTCCTCAGAAGGAAAGATGCGGCGAAGGAAGTCTTTGTATCCTTGGCAGGAAGCTGCCCGGTCCTATCAGAGGGTCAGTAAGGGAGTTCTGCATACAGGTGCGGAGCGTGTCATGTATAGGTTTGCAGTGACGCCGCCTGGAAGCGTCGACCAGCCGACCATATCTTGAAAGCGACAAGGATCAGCGCAGGAGAAGCCTCGCGTATGCTTGTATAACAGTGATGCGCTCCGAGAAAAGGACCTTCGCTGGATGTAGAGTAAGTACACAACACTGGTTTTCGCAAGAGTCAATTTTCCGCTTGAAGAATATACTCGACTCAATGTTTGTCGAGGTTAGCAATGATTTCGGCGCCACTGCTCGGAAGTATGAAGTCGTTAAACGAGCAGAGATCAACGTGAAACAAGAAGAATTGATTCAATTTGTAGTGCAATAAGCAGTGTGGTAAAAACATGATCATCAAAGAGCGAGTCTCGGCAAGACTTATGGATTTCATCTGGGTGGTCTACACCATGGTCAGGTTCGTGGTTCGTTTCTGAACTGAACAGGGACGGCTCACCAAAATCTCAAGCGAAGCCGCATCTACATTGTGATCCGCAGCGCCCTCACTTCCATAGTAGATGTTTGTCTGCTGAACGCCGTCCGGGTCTTCGACTGTGATCTTTGGTGGCGTCGTGAGAGGAAATGGCGTTGAAAGTAGAATGAGCTTACTGTGACAACGTCCTGGGAATGGACACGAGAGTAATGATTCAGAAGCAGTTCTTGGGTCGGAAAAGCGGCGAGTCCAGGACACGTATCGCGGAATAAGCAGTGGAACATTCCATCGCCGATGTTTGGTTCAAGGTCGAATGATTGAAGCTCTTGCGACGCATCGCTGGAAGAAGTCATCGTGAGTGCTGGCGAAAAGATAGCGTAGCGTGTCTGAGAGAATGGAGGAGAAAGGGGGAAAGGCCACAGCTCGAGCTTTATTATGTTCGCTGTCGCCTAGACAACGGAGCTTGAGAACAAGAACAAGGAAGGCACAGCACCCCATAAGACCTGCCTTTTGAGGGACAAGTCACGTATCGGGCGTCTAGGGCCGAAATCGCAGATATCTGAACAGGACGGCGTGATGGCCGTCTAGTCGGAGTGACGCATGAGAGCATGCCGCCAAGACTTGGTGAGAAATGAAGAAAAAGAGGCCGCTAAAACACCAGGGAAGTCCGAGCGGAGTAGCGGAGCTTTAATGTCTCGCGGCCCGGCTTCTGCCGACTTCTGCGGTTGTCCTTCGTTTGTTTGGTTTTTTTTTTTTTTTTTGGTGGACGAAACTTCTAGAGTAACAGTACGCCTCTGGCTCAACTTCGCCAGTAAGTCGCGAGACGTCGCCAAGTCTCCCTGTGCTCTCTTCGGCCGCCTGTGCTGCTACATATTCTTCTTCCCCAACTTGATAGATGGGTCTGCATCGCTTTTTTGTCAACCCCTATTCTTCTCGACCAAGTGTTGTACATGTACCCTCTCAGGGCATCTGGCTCCCTCGCGCACCGCGAAGGGTAGATTCTGGTTGGTCCTCCCACCGTGCTCGCTTTTTGCTCCTCCCATCTTGTTACACCTTGGCGTTGTGCTTCGGTCTCTACGACAGACAAAAGAGTATATGATTGGAGTACGAGGGGCATACACGATATACAGAGATGGAATGCATAGGTAATGTAGGATCAAACAACGTTGTCGCTCAAACTTCCCTGCTTGTGCAGTATAGAAGGTGTGTAGCCACCCTCGCGCATTAGCTCAGCAGGACTTGGTCGATATAGGCCACGATCGTGATTCGTATACTGCTGATAGTATGGTGTGCTTCCCCACGGATGCACAGGCGGATAGGTAACCGGCGGGGCAGGCGGATAGCGGTGATAGTCGCGCCGACTATGTGGTTGGTCGTAGCCGCTATAAAATCCATGCTCTTCCACTACTTCTCGGCGTGCAGCGAATCGATAGCGCTCCTCGTCTGTTGTGGGCTTATAATAGTGTTGGTGAGATGCTACGCGCTCCGCATATCGTGGATCGTGGGTCCGCCCTGGGCGCTCATAGCGGCCGGCCTCTCTGGGAAAGAAGCGAGCGGACTGATAATACTCGGTCTCTCGTCGTTGTCTGTCACGTTCGGCATGTACTGCGTCTCGACGAGCTTGTACAGCTTGTTGCCGACCTGGCAATATAGAAGATGTATTCTGAGTCATATTGGCCATCAAGCAAGAGGAAGTTCTCATGTTCGATTGTCCCGCGAACGTATCCGCTCACGCGGTCTTTCCAGTTGTTGAGCATGGGGGGGGGGGGGGGGGCGTCGTACTATACAGTTTTAGCCCAGGGCAGCTACATTTATAGAGGGAGGGTGCATCGAGTGCCTTAACAGGACGGAGAATGATCTGAACATGACGGGGATCAGCTCTTTAAACGAATGGGTTCAGTCACTGCGATTTCGACTATCAGATGACTGGTGGGGTGGTAAGGGGGGAGGCAGGATTGAGATGTACCGATAATCGATTAGACCAGGTCTGAAAGGAGGAGAACCTGAAACACAGAAAGGCGTGGCGCAGAGAAAATAATCAACGAGTTCTCGTAATGTGCCGTAGAAACAGCCTGGGAAGGCATGAGAGTGTCGCTGTAACTAGGCGGGTGACAGTTTCTCCCTTTGGCTTGACATCAAGTGAAAGACCAGCACCTCTGAGCCAGTTCTGCATGGTGGTGCGTCTTTTTTCCTCTAGACACTAAAATAAATAGAAGGAACGTGGTCATAGGATTGTGGCTCGCTCTCTGGCATAGCACCGAGAAGATTAGGTCTCCGAGTGGGTAGAACATCATGTCATGCGTGCTCAGAAATGAATCATATTCAATTGAAGATACAAGTAGCAACATCGGCGTAATGGAAGAGTCATACATTTGAAGAAGGATAGAAGATAAGCAATGGCATATGCAGAAATAACTAGAAGGTGTAACGCTCTGATCACTTAATACCTCCAGGCATCGGGAGGCGATTGATACTGAAAGATCAACGGAGTTCGATTGACGCGCTCCGGGATAAAGTCCTTCGGTGGGACAGGTGGCGGGACCTCGTTCGTCATCACGCTATACGACGGATATCGAGAGTATATGTCGGGATGGGCGTACTGCACGGGCTGAGGCGCTACAGTGTAGGCGTACTGTTGGGTACTGTTCATCGGTGGAAGGTGAACGTGAGGTGTAGAGGGCGAAGAGTAAACGGGCAAAGCGTTTGAGAACGGGAGACGTCGGTTTTCGTATGGGTCGCCGGATCGGTGTGCTTGTGGGGTCGGACTTATGTGCGGCGGGATGTCTGGTTTACTGTTCTGAGGAAAGAAGGGTTGGCCGTGGCCTTCTTTCATGCGTCGCTCGGACCTTGCTCTGCGAACATCTGTAGTAACTGAGTTATTATTCCTTGGCAATTCAACTGAGAGTAACTCACAGTCGACGGGGTGAAGGATGCCACCAGTAAGTCGGCGCGCGCGGTCTTTCCGGTGTCTTGTCATGTCGTCGGGGGTGAATAGAGAGAAGAATAGAGTTCTGATGCTGTTAAGTGTGTTTTTATACATCGTAGGGTCCCATCAAGTGCCTTAAGAGCAACCTTGAGCACGGCGATTGATTGCGTCAGGACGGGCATCAGCTTATAGAACAATGACTACGCTGTGAATCAAATCCTTAGAAGAGGGATTTTTCCATGAGAGTAAATATCACCAGGTTGTATACCCAGAAACGGACTTCCCGCATATCAGCTCGGACCATCGACATAGAAAGTCGCCTGCCGGATTGCTTGACGATATAACTCTCACTCAAATGAGAGAGTCGCAGATATAGTGCATATAGCGCAGTTCAGCAGCCATGTCGGGAAGATTGTCGCTTAGGAGCAAGCAATGGAGTGGCGCGCGGCACTTGATGGCGCAGAAGAAAGTAGGTTGGGTTGAGGCCGCACGCCACGTGGCGAGTCACGTTTGCCTGTCGCCCCTGATTGTCGCTCGCGAATCTATATCTTACTACCCATCTATCGTGCTATCACCGGCTCTTCTCATTTCTCATGGAAGCAGAAATGCAGAATAAACACTGGTTGTACCTGTTAGCCAGCTTCTCAATCGGAGACACGTCTCAAACACCCTGCAGTCTGCAGATGAGGCGCCTCTACAAGGATTCATTAGCTCAAGAGACATGAAATATAGATCGTCCCAGATCATTCCGTCTTGCTCCTTGCCAGGACGGGAGGTGCGAGCGTGTGGAGGCTGTGCTAAGATTCAACTATGCCTTCCTTGAAGTTACTTCTCTGGACACATTTCAAACAAACCATTCTCGGATTGTTACAAGGATTGTTAGCAACGCTGACTCTACCCTTGCTTCTCTACCACTACCTCAACACCTTGAACTCTTAACACTCCGAAGGCACTATCCACAACATCCTTCACTTCGTTCAGAAATCGTTCAGGACCCTCCCTCAACTCCAACTTCACGTATACCTTCCGCATAGCCAATTGGCATAGCACCTTCGCTAATTCGTCCCATTTCTGCCTCGCGGAAAAGAAGTGCGATGAACCGTGAGCCGTCAAAGAGTCCCAGTCGTAGAAGTGGAGTAGGACAGTTATGGTGAGGTCCTCTAACGCCCACTTCTCTCGCCGCGATGCGAATACAGACGTCCACCATGTGAGCAGCGCTTGATGAATGACCCTATCTGAGATAGCGATATGTAAAATGCGCAGACGCGTCAAATCCAAAATTGGCAAGTCTTCTGCGCAGTCTTAAGCCGTCAGAACAATCAAGAAGTGCACCAGTACGTACCATTAACGCTATGCATCCTGAATGGTCCTATATCCAACGTAGTGAGCGCTTCTCCAGTAACCGCCAGCATGTCCCTAATCCGGCTCAGAGCGTCTACATCGCTCGCCTTGGGCTTGATGATTAACGTCGCCAAGTCCTCCAACGAGAACGGACTTCTCGGGTGGATCAAAATATCCACGACGTCCGAACGCGAGTACGTGAAGCAAACCTCGAGCATCTTTAATCGGATCTTCTCCTTCGCCGGCTCCATCCCATCACCACTATCCTCCTCGCCTAGCGTGTGGAATTGGTAGAAGCTGAAATGCCGCAAATTTGGGAACTGCTTCATAAGATCAAAAAACACGGTGCGGCTCTCGACGCGCAGGATGTTCAGGAAGAGGGTGTCAATCGTGGATGCCCAGTGTAGATCGTACAATAGGGTCAGCTCGACGTTAATGACAGACACTTCGCGGACGTTTGTCATCTGCGATACGATGTCGAGGGTGCGAGATTGGGCGCTCCATTGGTCGGTACCGCGGTTTCCTAACCCGATGAGACGGAGGCGCTGCACGTATGGGTATAAGTGTGGAGACGGCGACGCGCGCTGAGCCGATACAGGCGTGAGAACGAGTTCGCGGAACAGATGTGCACGGGCGCGGTGAAGGAGTGGACGTCCAGTGAGGGCACAAGCGCGTAGTGAGCGGACGTCAGCGTGCAACTCATCTACGATGAGATCCAAAAGCTCCTGGGGTAGGTGAAGGTCCGCATTTTGAGCTGCAGTCTGTGAGAAAGAGACGCGTGCGATCTGAAATGCCCTCGTACCAGACTTTGAGCAGACGGCGAATCCTAAAGTGAGACGAGACATCAATGAGGACATGGTGGCGGAACAGAAGAGAAGGAACAACCCCACACCATTGTCAGGTTATATATATCAAATTGATTCGACGCGATGGAGATAGAATTGCTTGCTCTGGAGAGCTCCGGAATCAAGGGAGGGAGAGGTCCGTTCCGTGATAGACCCTTCCGGCTTCTTTCTACTTCTGACGCTCTAGCCTTATAGCATTGCGTCGTCGCATTCACCAACCTACGCGTGTTATCAGAATCAAGAATATTTAGAAGGTCGACCACGCACAGGCCGGACTGCGGTTTACAAAGACGATCTGGCTCTTGTTAGTCACCGAAGCACAGACAACGTCGCGCCGTCCTGTTTCGGTTAGAGCAGACGGGTCTTAGGGCGATGCGCGAACTACTCCGGATCTCGGAGAAGGCCAGCAAGAGCGAACCTTCTTGCTATTCGGAAACTTGAAGGTGGCGGAACACATGACGATGTTCATCTCGAATCAAGAGTGGGTCGCGAAGCCTCTTTCGTGACATATTCTGTTCGGGAAGAATTGTGGTATTGGCGAATAGTCCTAGGGTTATCCGCGCCTTTGTTATTGGTTGTGACCCAGGAGCAATCCGAGATCGGAGTGATTGATTTACAGTGTGGGAATGGCAGTAGATTGTACACTTGTGGACTGTGTGGATCAAGCACGGGACGCACGCTCGGCTAACCTTGCTAACAAAAAGCTTGCAAACACGCAATAGAAGAAAAACCGGACATACATATATCGGCGCCCACGGGCCGACGAGACAAGCAGGTAGTCAGGTTCCCTGGAATGGTCCGTCCGTGGGCGGTGTATGATGGGCACCCTATGATGCAGGGGGAAAATGTCCAAGACCTGGACAGGAACAGAGCGATGATGATGGTTGGTAGTCCGTATGACAGAGGTCATATCACGGCATAGAGATTGGCTTACCCATTTAGGTATTAATTCTGCCCCGGTGCATGATGCAAAAGCAATCTCGGATTCACATTGCAACGAGGAGATCTAAAAGGTCATATATATGACTTCCGGATGGCGTCCTCTTCACCACTGCTCTCCACCGATATATCTATCACCATTCCCAACTCTTGGCGCAATTTGCGAAGTTCCTCTACCCCATCCTGAGCCAAACCTTCAAGACGTGGGTTAGACGTGGGCAAGACCCCGAATATGTTGACCGAACGTAGATGTCCGTTGCGCGCACGATCCACAACCATATCAACGAAAGTCTTGTTAATGAAGAACAGATCCTCCTTGTCGCGGCAATCATAGACGGTGACGTCAAACGACTCGAGTCGGGGCAGTACATCGAACCCACTTCCCTTGTACGTGCGCGTCTGCAGACGGACGATCAGGTCTTGAATGATCTGGCTATAACGCCACGTCCAGGTGTCCAAGCTGCTGCCAACGAAAGACACGTCTGGTGTCAATGGTAGGAACTACCTCCAAGATGGTCTCATCCTCGACAATGTTGCACAGACAAAGATGCGTGAGGGGAGACTTTGAACGAGTCAAGACATCGCGGAAAGTTGGGAGGAAATCGCGCGCCTGGACGAAGCATTCGCCGTTGTAGCCAAGGGTCATTGCTTGCAGGTTAGGGAGAGTGAGGTGGCGAAGGAGAAGGTCACAACACATGGTGAAGTCTTCAACAGGCGATATCCATTGTTTACCTGGCGGAAGGGCCTCCAACTCTTGCCTCTCACCTTCTGCTATTTCTAGGAAGCGGATTTCGCAGATACGAATCGATGGAGTGGATAGGACGGCGAAGTAACTGGGCCACATCCCGAACGTGCAAGTGCGGTGGTCGGAGAACGTGGTAAGGGACGGCAGGACGGGCTTCAGATGGAAAGGGATGAAGGCCCGGGGGTTGAAGTTCATGTCAACCTTCATGACTTCTAGAGACGGCGCAAGTTCAAACGCGTCTAACGGAATGTTTGTGATGTGCCCATCATCGCCAATGTCTGAGGTGTCAAGCGTAATTGATCGTAGCATTGGCAGATATCCACGAACGGAACGCAGGACAGATATATGGGGACGCGAAAGCCTGAGTTCAGCTTTTCTCCAGCGATTCGCATTGACGATGAGAAGTGTAAACAACGTATCACCCGCCGTCACGAGGTCGGTGTATGAGTACATTCGAGGACCTCTCCACCCATAGAATCGCGGATTTGGATCGGCGTAGCATATATGCAGAGGAGTCCGCCCGGATCGCTCGAGGGCTGTACGGAGAAGTGACACAGGATCATTGGCAAACCTGGGCGTCATTGAACCGTACACCAGGTCGATTCGAACGTCCATGTGTGTCCATAGGCGGGGTAATCAGTGGCCAGCTTACGCCAGAGACGACAAACTTTGGTCAAGGACCAGGGAAGATCTGTGGGGGAGGGATTTGTAGGTGCATAGCCTCTTTCCCCCAATTCCTCCAATGCCATAGTAAATGCATGAAGAATGAGCTCGGCAGGAAGGCGCTGGATGGGCGACGTGTCCGACATTTTCACGACTACCTAGGAACTTAGGGGAGGAGTGAGAGGTGTCTACGAGCAAAGGGATTTAAGGCACCTTCAACTACTTGTTCCCCTCGTCGACAAAAGAATAAAACCGGCTCCTGCGACTATGGTGTTGGTGGCGAAAGCAGAAGTCAAGGGTCGCCTTCAGCCTGCCGTCGGCAATATTTTTGCCGAGCACGAGCCGAACACGCGAACGTTTGGCTTCGCAAGATTGAGTCCCTCACTCAGACTAATCAATAATCGAGTCCAAAAAACTAATTTCATAGACGAAAACAAGGTCGTATCCAGAGAAGAAGATCGTATACAAAAGAAAAGAAAAGTCGACTTGAACTGCTTGGTGCAAGCAAGTTGGTGAAAGGTCTAATCCGCAAGGCTTCATGCCAACAGCGTCAACAGCAGGGCCACGACGACACCGACAACATCATCCAACCTACGAGTCCGTTAGCGTGAATATCACATATACAAGGACAAGCGTACAAAATTACCACACCCTGCAAGATGCCAGGAACGATAACGTCGAGGTCGACGAGAAGCTTGTCAAGAGCGAAAGTGAACTGGCTGATGACGACTGGGAATCCGAGTGGCGTAGCGGAGTTGGCATTGGTGGTGGAAGTGTTAATTTCCTGCGTGAACAGCTCAGTCTAGTAAACACAGATGATG
The DNA here is from genome assembly GCA_015501595.1 of Hymenopellis radicata. Lineage (NCBI taxonomy): Eukaryota > Fungi > Basidiomycota > Agaricomycetes > Agaricales > Physalacriaceae > Hymenopellis > Hymenopellis radicata. Next base: position 86,536 of record JADNRX010000205.1, on the reverse strand, counting down.
CAAGATTCGGCACCGACCTCGATAATCTGGGCGGCCAGCGAAGTGAGCTCGTCGTCTGTCTGCCTCTTCTTGTTGCCCAAAGCAGGGAGGCCTTGGATCGAGGAAGTAGCCGTGGTGAGCGCGTCTTGAACCTGGTTAAACAGCGGGGTAAGGCTGGCCGAGCTGGCCTGTTGACTGGCGACGAGGGAGTCTGATATAACGCGTCAGCCTCGAGGAGCGGGATAGCAGTAAACGATGCAAACCAATCTGAGGCAAGATACTATCCGTGCTGCTCTTGAGCGTCGTGAGGATGTTCAGGACATCCGCGTTGTCGCGCTTGGTGGGTGGGGTGACAAACGCGGACGTGAACGAGAAGACGGTCAAGGCGACGAAGGCGAGGCGGCTAGCAAACATGGTGAAAGTGCAGTTGCTGGGATGATTATACCAATATCTTTTTCAAGTCTTTATACTCGAAAAAATGCTGCCTAAATATAGGTACTTGAGGCGCGTTGGGGGTCTGGTAATACGATGGAGATACCACGAGACTGGTTTGATGAGGGCTCGGAGTAAGAGTCTGTATGACGTGGTCTGTGTCATGATTGACACTGAAAATTTTTGCGAATCAGAGGGCGGACATATATTCATAAAGTGAGAAGGTCGTTGCGCTCATTTTACGCGTCATCTGGGTCCGAGACGAAGTAGGTGTTACGAGACGAACGTTTGTTAGCAACGGTAACGGCAACGAGCTTCCACAATAGCAAGCGCTTCGGGGATGCGAGCGCGCATTCTCCTACCGAGCAACTCAAGTCAGAAATTATCATGAATCCGGTGTGAATCCTCCTACGTGGCAGAGGCGGAGGGCGGCATGGCGGATATTCATAGGACTTTGTTGGATGTAGTGAGGTAAGGCTGGAGATGACGGTTATCAGCTGACCGTTACAGAACAATGCGACCACATGGTCGCAGCGCTCCCAAGAAACTCACCATAGACGTTCCCTTCAGTGAAATAAGGCGTGACCTTTGTTCGAGCAGCAATAAGCCTCCGAAAAGTGTGTAAAACTGAATATCATAGGCTAGAACGTAACGGTATACGGGCTTCGCAGGTCAGACCATACGAAGGCCGAGGAACGATTGCCGTCATGATTCAACCTGGATTCAGCTGCCAGAATATTTATCATAGACGTTGATCTGAGTGCAATAAGGCGTCACATCGATTTGGGCATCGCTGGCTGTTACAGATGTGTGTGAACATGAAGAAGAAGCAGGCTAGGAACCCGCGAGGTAAGTGGCGTGCGAAAGGTGAAGCAACTCCTCGCGCCTGCTGTGAGGTAGAATGTCAGCATGTAGAGAATACGCCGAGAGAGACGAGTGGCGTGGCTAACTCTTGATTTTCCGCGGCCGTTAACTTGTACTTTTATTGAAAGGTCCTTACTGTAGTCAGTCTTTGAGTTAGTATGCCATAATTCGAAAGAAAGCTATTCTATGATAGAAGTTAGATCGTTGGAGAAATTGACAGTTCGCACCTGTGCAGCATGACTGTCAACTCCACTTTCAGGGCGGAGAATCTGTCAGATATGTAACTCGTGAACCAGAACTACGAAAAATAGATTACCTATGTTTTTTCATGCCGCTGGGTGACCACGATTCTGACGAAGGGACGCCCCCTGCCAGCGAAGTGCTCGCTGAGAGTGAGTGCACGAGCTTTTCCAGTCCGCGTACGATTTAGCAGCTTAAGGTATAATGAGCTGAAGAACTTGTGAATGAGCGGTGAAATACAGGCACAACAAGAAGCAAATCAACCGCATGAGTGAACTTGTCTACTCGGGAAAGCCACGCGCCAGAATGAGAGACCAATGGTATGACGAGGTGCACACAGTCCCGCGAAGTGTTGATGATGGTGGGAATGGCCATGTCACGGCGGGTATATCAAAAGCCCAGTAAACGTGCGGTGCAAATTTAGAGCATCGTGTCGTGTCTTGACTGGCCAATATAACGTGTCTGACGCGTGTTACGTGCTGTATTATACTGTCTGTATTGTTCCATTAGATCATCTGACTAAGGGAAGACCTCACATTAAGGAAGTCTAATCCCTAGGTGGGCCAGTCCTTGCCCCTTCACGCGGAATTCTGACAGGCGCGTTGAAGGTCAGAACGTGTGATATGGGTTGGGGGCCGAAGCCTCTATAATTGCAGTCAAGTTATTCGGTCATTGTTCAGGGCTAGAGGCACGGAAGGAGTTTCAGCGGACGCAACGAAGCGGATGATGGTGGTTGAAAACGAACATACGATAACGTGATCGAGGTACCATAGGGCCGCTAATTCCCGAACCTCGCAGTCTCACGGCCAACTGATACGAATGCAGCACACGAGTTATCTATGACCACTGCCACCTTGTGTCACTTCAGGTTATACTCGAAGGCTAAACTCGACATGAACAACCCCAGTGCATCCCCCTCCCCCGCCAACAGCACGTGATGTGAAACCGGCAAATAAGCAAGTCCGAGAGCCGAGCTTCTCAGAGTGAAGTTGTGCAATGTGTCGCGCCGCGGTCTGTGTCGCGTTGCACGACATCTAGTATAAGGAAACACATACAAAAGGTGTAATTATGAGTAGTTAAGATACAACAAAATGATAATGGAAAAGGGAAATCTAAATAAGTACAAAAGGTCAATAAGTGACAGTCCGAGATCACTCTCACTCGGAAAAACATGATGATCCTTCCCATGTCACTGGCGACGCCTCTGTGCGGGAGCAAAAACGACGCTCACAGCTCTGACGGCTCTCCACCAAGAGAAACAGCCAATTCCACACTGTCCAGCATCCCCTCACCCAACTGTAACATATCTGCAAATTCCCGAAGCTGAGCGACTCGCATATGTGCTCCCGGAACATCGTTTGACTAGCCATGAATGCCCTTACATCATCTTCATCTTCGTCAGAATCCTCGCCGCGTGTACGGCGCGTTCTGGTTGACGTGTTCGGAATATCGATAGAGGGACAAGGGATGGATGGGACCAAAATGGCGGGACTTGGTTGCGTCGAACTGAGGAAGAAGACTGGGGGAGCTCAGAACTGCGAACTGTATTGAAGTTGTATCTTAACTCACGTTGCAAGTGTTCTCACCATCATCCGACTCACTCTCCTCCGTTGCCCTCCACCAGCAAGGTTCCTTGGTCTGGTAACATGTACAGTGGGTCCCAGCTGTTGTGGCTCTGCAGGTACGCTAGGTCCATGTCGTGGTCCCTCGTCGGTTGTGTCGCGTTTGAGCTTTTTGCATCGTCGGTTACTTTCCTGGCAGATGGCACACTGCCTCCAGTCCCCGTTGATAGGAAGTACTTTGCTGCATTTTTTCCGAGAGTATCTTGGAATAGACACGTCCTGACTTGGCTGATTCTCCATTGCGAGGGTCGTAAGTTGCGAGAGGAAGCGATAAATACCAAATAAATACGGACAAGAACAGTAAACGAACCCCGACGAGTGTGGCAGTAACTACTTTGGGAAGATTTTCACATCACGTGTTGATGGCGGGGGAGGGGATGCAGTGGGAATTTTTCGACATGAACCGAAGCCAAAGTGTGCTTGTACGTAAGCACAGATGACTGTTTTAAGCGGCCGCCTCCTTTAAAAGGCATTGACGGGCGACGGCGGATCACACTCTTCTTCCCTTCTCTCAATGGCAAAAACAGTGCTTATCACAGGGTAAGAGCGATTATCGTCCACCACACTTGAAGAAGACTGACGCGCTAACAGATGCTCAGACGGCGGTCTAGGCGCCGCTTTAGCCATGGAATACCATCTTCGCGGTAGCCTCGATATTCGTGTCGTAGCACTGTTCTGATCTCATTTTAACAGGCCACAAAGTCTTCGCCACCTCGCGCACCTTGAAGTCCATGGAAACGCTTGCTTCTCATGGCATCCAGACCTTCGTTCTTGATGTCACGCTTTCTACTAGTCTTACAGAGTTCAAGACGACTATTTCCGGCCTGACAGGCGGAAGGCTTGACATCCTTGTCAATAACGCGTCAGTCCATTCCTTCACCCACGTAGGTCAAACCTATCAATGACATTTTCACAGCGGCATGTCCGTGTATCCCGCATCCTTCAGCGACATATCAAGCTCTCAGCTCCGCGGACTATTCGATGTAAATGTTTTTGGTGTTGTAGAGCTTACGCAGACGTTTCTCCCGCTCCTTCTCGAGGCCAAAGGAACCGTGGTGCTTGTTGGGAGTATCGCCGCTCTTCTTCCTATCCCCTTCAACGGCGCGTACAACATGAGTAAGGCGGCGCTACTGTCATACGGTAATACTCTTCGGGTGGAGATGTCACCTTTTGGGTAAGCTTCCGTTCCTTTTACGCACACCTGCGTCTAAAGTTTACGCCCACAGCGTCAAAGTGATGACTGTAACTGTCCTTGCTTTCTGCGTGGCATTCAGCTCTCATCGTCGTCGCAGATCATGTCTGGACTCGTCCAAAGCAGACTCAGTACTCATCACGGTACCGTCCCGCAGAACTCACTCTATTACCCTATCCGACCAGAAGTTGAGAGGGATCTCGAGAATGGTTCGTTACTTCCAGTTTCAAGTTCTACTGGCATTGCCTCTGTCGTGGCTCTCTGTGTGATACTGATGCGAGATTCTATGCAGATGGATCCCCAGTCATGCTATCCGAGGCATGGGCGAAAGATGTTGTAGCAGAAACTTTGAGAGTGCCAACTAAACTCAAAGCCCATTTTTGGATTGGACCTCGTACATGGATAATATGGTTTGTCGATTCCTTCCTTCCCCGGACCATATTCGTAAGTCTTCACGTAGTTGTGCCTCTTGAATAATTGCTCACTTGTTAAGGATTTTGGGTTCATCAAGCGATTCAGTTTAAGGAAGTTACAGAGACTGCCATGAACGAATACACACGGTTTCCTTCGATATTACAATAAGGCGAAAGTCAGCAGAAATATCATCAACATTTCCCATCTCACTGCAGGTCCAGCACATCCATCGCCTCGAAGCCCGCTGTTTCCTGTGTAGGACGTGTGTCCGTGCACAGCTACCTTGCCTACCGGTGGACGTGCACGTTAAATTCTACCTTCCGCCCGGGGTCTACAGCCCGCATCAAACATGTGTCTTCCCCCGACGTCGTCAGAATCACCAGTGATGCCACCTTTAACCCCGCATCCAAATCAAGCGTACAAGTAAAATCCTCTTGCCATGTCAGGCCGCTCGATTTCCACGTCCATAGAACGGTTGCCTGAATGACAGTCTGCCACGTGCCCTCCTCCGTAGTGCGAGTGCGAATCGGCACAGAGTGTAGCCGGAGTGGGGTGCAATCGTAATGTGTGGCGATGAGGTCGAAGTACGAGCGCACGGCGTTGAGGCCGGTGAAGCGGTACATGCTCGGGGAGGGGCAGCCCTCGTAGGAGTGCTGTATGGTGACGGAGCGGCTTTTCGAGAAGTACGAGAGCCGGTCGTTAGATGAGACGTTCGCACTAAAAAGGCTTTGGAGGAGCTTATCGACGACGACGCTGAGCTGAGGTGAGGTAGGATTTATGGCGTCCATATCGAGGCTCGTCGCCATCATTGCTAACGCTGTCCTATGAATGATCATCAGCAAGCGCTACCTCATATACCAGGACGCACAGTTACCGAGCTCGATGGAGGCGCTGTCAGAGGGAAGATACTATTGCGTTTACCTGGAACTGCACAACCTCATATCGCAGCACTGGCCACGACGCCGAGGTCAGCAGAACTAATGACCGAGCCCGAAGCTATCATCATTCTCAGGCTTGTGTGAGGGAAAAAAAGGGACCGAAATCCAATCCTTGGGAGGCGATGATGCTTCAAAGTGTTTGACGATATCAAACGTGGCGTGAACAGGTGCGAGTGCTCGGTCAAGACGTAGCCGCCTTATGACGCGAACCGAGAATCGTTACCGGGTATGAGGACCATGACGGTCCGGCGACTTTGACTCTGGGTCGCGGAGAGTGAATCTACACTTATCCGGCGGCCCACTTTAATATGCTGGCTTGAAGTTGTATATTTTCGAGAGCGCGGTCGACTTGAACTCGGAGGGTGGACTGCATGAGGAAGAAGTACCTAATACAGTTTGAATCCCGCGAGCATGAGGGGGATCATCGACCCCAGCAATAAACTACGTGGTATACACACTACGCCTACGTACAATCTTAGTCCCACACTTCGGTTGGTATCAACTCCTGCAGAGCACGAACGTCGTGACATGGGGCCAGGCTTCCGACGATCGTGACTCAAAATCGCCTAACCGTGTAGGTCCTTATGTATGATGCCCCTGATGGTGAGAAAGAGTTTGCATCCACGCGTTCGGATCAATATCCACACTTCCCTAGTTCCGTCACGGTTCCTCCTTAAACTTGGCATCTCGTTCGCTCATGCTGTCAAACGCTGCCACATTCGTGCTTCTTGGTCGATATATTGGCTATTTATTAGCCCCTCTACAAGTGGTGCACACATCGTGTGGGGCCGCGTCGTGTTCTGTCAGCCTGGAAGTCAATTTCCCAGCGTTCGCGTTTGATGTGTTCGTTCGCGATTGTCAATGGTGATGAAACTGATAACCCTTTCTTCTTTTTTCTGACCCTACGGGAGAGCTATTATAAAGTTGTTCATAGGGGACAACGTCGTGTTCGTGTTTCCATATCTCTTCCGCTCACACTGTCGTGTACCCCATCCTTTCATTATGATCCCCCGGTCACTTTTTTCGCCACATTCACGGTACGCCTTTCACGCTCGCCTGAGAGGAATCGCTCAGATAAGCTCGACAGGCACTTCCGCTCATTTACGCCTCCGATCCCTTCGCGTAATACCCCGGCTTTGACATTCAAGCAGTAGCTGACATTGCTAAAGCCCTTCCCGCCCATTCTTGGGAATGGGGTACCGCGGCTGAAGCCTCTTGGAGCTTTATAATCCTGCCATTTCGGTGTTCGGCGACCATCCTTTCCCGGCGCCTGTCCTAAACCCTTCCACGATACCCGCCCTCGCGTACGCCCAAGAGAAAATCATGCTCAACGCGCCTGGCGCAAAAAATGGCCTCAGCGATGGCGATGGTGCTGTGGGCGATCCAGCGAGCATGGGGATCTCCGCGTACCTCCTTGGGATGACCAACTCTTCGTACGCCGAGGCTGCCGTTACGGAGGTCAACTTTCAGCTCAATGCTCCCCGCTGGTCGAATGGTGCCATCAGTCAGCGTTTCGACGTTGCTGAACTTTGGTGCGTAGCAGGCGCTTCGTTCAAATGTCTGCATGTTGACAACTTACAGGGACGACTTTGGATACATGTCGCCCCCATTCCTCGCTTATTATGCCGCCGATACTCGGAACATCTCGCTTTTGGAGGAGTCTTATAAGCAGTGCGGCTACTACCGCGAGGTTCTCCAGGCAACGGATACCTCCGTTCCCTACTGGGGTGTCTATCACCACATTATTGGTCCTCAAAGTCAAGACCTTGGTTTATGGAGCACCGGAAACGGTTGGTTCTCTGCCGGTATGGTTCGCGTCCTTGCCGTCATCCAGAAAGCACCCGCCGCCACCGTCAGCCCATGGCGAGCACAGGCTATTGCGGACCTTACCCAATGGATTAAGGAGATCGTCAACGGCGTGATGGGTGCACCCATGGACGACGGTCTTCTTCGCAATTATCTTGATGACACCGACGGACCCAACGGCTTTGGAGAGATCAGCGGTTCTACCATGATGGCGGCCGTCATCTATCGCATGGCTGTCCTCCAGCCCGACGTCTTTGGCACCTCGTACATAGCTTGGGCTGATAATATACGCCACACCATTTCTGGGTCAGATCGAGATGGAAACCCACATGTAACGTCGAATGGTACCGTCACTCCCGCTGTAAACCCATACGCTTGGTTGGACACGACTCCATATACAGCTGGGAGCCCGGAGGGTAACAACTTTGTGGTCCTCATGTACGCCGGCTGGAGAGATTGTGTATACGCGGGGTATTGTCACACTGATGGATCCCGCGCCAAGAGACTGCATAATAAGAAGAGGCATAGCTCTGTACAGTAGTCGAAGGATTAGTAGAGTAAGATACGATGTATGCATCTATACATGTAATTCCCTTGTCACATTCGGAACCTCTTGCTTCTCTTCAAGATTGACAGACGATGAGTCACTTGCGTGAGGATCCTTGAGGTCAAGTGGTTTTCCATCTGCTGATAATGCTGTTGTTTACTCAGCGATGCCACCGAATTGGGGATGATACACATTACCGATACGTCGCACGACTAGCCAAGCGGGAATAACTGCCACAGCCCAAATGCCGAAGTTCACTCCGACTGCAACAGTGAGCTAAACAGAGCATTGTCAATGAATGCACAGTGTATGGGCAAAACGAAACGTACAGGCGCTTTAGTCGAACTGATGCCGGCTATAATGGAAATGAATGACGACTCCGATGCGCCGAAGAACCGATAATACGTACAAGCAACAGCGCCTCCGGCTGCCTCAACAGCTCTGACAATACTGGTATACCTAACGACTTCTTCGGGCGCTTCTGCGAGGTAGCTAACCATCCAGTAACAGTAGCTTCGAACCTGTTTAGCCGTTGATACAGACGGAGTTATGAACGAGCTCACTTGTAGACCAACGCGCTAGATGAATGGTCGATGAGGCTTTCGAGGAATACTGATGGTAGGACGTACAAGTTCACTTGCATGATGATGTACAGCGCCCAGCCTCGCCCGAATCCGCCGTCAACCCAGTCGAAGCTTGGCTTGTTTCTTGTGTACCCGACCTGTACAACCGTCGCCCAGATCCAGCTTCCGCCCGCTAGGGTCATCATGAAGATGTATGAGTACCGTGCACGCTCGTTGATGGTGAATCGTCTCCAATCCAGGAAGGTCTGAGACAACGTTAGTCCCAAAACATGACGGCTTGCGGAATAACATACTCCAAAGAAGAAATTGGCGGTGATTTGGGAGAATGCAGAAACCAAGGATGCTAGAGCACGAGATCGAACGCTACGGAATCCGTAAACGGAAATGCAAGATCAACACGAGTCGTATGCACCTGAAGTACAGCGATAGATATGAGCCAGCCCAGGACTACATGCAACATTAGCAAAGTTTTACCTCCAAGTCGAAGACATACCAATAAGAATATCCCATAGAAGAAGAGCGGTAAACTAGAAAGCAATTAGGAAGGCCGAAGCGCGACGCGAATCAACTGACACGAGTAGGACCTACACGATAGGAAGGTCAGTGCAGCACGAAGAAGGAGGGAACTTACCCTTCGCGTTATGGATAACTTGAGAAGAGCGATCAACTCTTCCTTGTTCCCTAGCTTCTTCTGAAGGACGACTTTCGTTCCATCGCTTCGCTGGATCTTGTCCGGTGGGCTCAAGAGCAGAGCAATGGCAGGTCCAAGACATTCTATCCACGATCATATCAGCACAGTGATAACGAAGGGCAACAAGACTCGTACGAAGTGCCACGAAGACTATGTACGTCTGTGCTGAACGTCAGTACACCACTCCGGCATCGGATGATGAGAGTCGTTCACCTTCCAGTTTAGTTTACCCGTCGTCTTACCTGAGTAGTCTGAATAGACCATTGTTAGACGACGAAGTGGCAGATGAAGCTGATGAATCTTACTCAGGCCAAGGTTGATCGCGCCACCCAAGATAGCACCGGAGTTCCTATAGGCTAGCCACATGCTCAAGTAACGTCCGCGCTTATGGGCCTCAGGATCTGAGAATGTGGTCAGAGGCAGTACGATACACGCAGAGAGATATCGTACACTATGAACAATCAGTATGTTGTACAATTGGACGAAAGGTCACGTACCCCAATCATGATCGCGCCTTCACTGTTAACGCGTCGCGACTTCAGAAATTGTTCCGGTGAAAGTGGGAAGCAGACTCACGCCGCCCAAAACAGACCTAAGAGAACGCGTCAGATGAATGCGTTGTTCCAAGGAAAGAAAAGTACCAGCCGAAAGACCGCAACAAGCCGACCCGAAGTAGACAAACCATTCGGTTCCAAACCTAAAGAAGTTTAGGCAGGAAGTGAGGCGAGCTTGCTACACCTACCTGTTGTTTTGATACAGGGAAGCCGAGTAAATCCTGTCGGTTGTTCAGTTTATACGGAACGGTTTAAGAGGAGATGAGAACGTGCGCGCTAGGATCGTTGAGTTAGAGCTCAAGATGAACCAAGTATCTCAAGAATCACTCACTAGCCTGTGGTTCCAACGACGAACGTCGTCTTTAAACCGAACCTATTGCTGAACATACCTATAAAAGTCATCAGCACAGAGACACTGAAAACTAAGGCTTTACGCGTACTTGCGAAGAAACAGATGGCGAACATGAGTGAGTTTAGAATGGCATTCCCGGCCATGACCAGATACGGCGTCTGAGCTCCTCCCGCTGGAAAGGCACGTTCAGTCAACGCCTATGAAAGGCAAATGCGCGCACCTCCGGTTGACGCCAAGGCATTGTAGAGTCCTGGCGCGACAAAAGCCGCGATACCGACGATAGTCAAGTTGAAGAACGTGGTCCTATACTGCACGGAACAACGCAAGATTAGCTTGAAGTAAACCGACAAGCAAGACGCGTACCCAGATCCGCTTATTTTCCATGGGGGCAGAGGGAAGAGAGACGACCAAGAGACTTGTCCATGTTCGGTTTTAAATTAAAATTCGTTCGGCCGTGCGAGCTCACAAAACTAGGAGAGAATGGCGGCATCATGTTGCGATGCTATGATCGAGCGAAAATGTTTACGTCAGGCTGGTCTTATCTCACAAGCACGCAATACATGGTCGATGTTGCGGTATTATCCAGCCCTTCATGATAGAATATAAGTTCCTCAATGCAGCGAATGGCAGGGAAATCTTACCTGTCTGTTTTCGAGGACTCGACGGACATGTCGCCATTGACACCGCTATCCGCCAATTTCCAGCGAACGTTACCTTCCCCACCCTTTCCAGAAACACTGTTATTCCCCGGGATATACGGTCCACCATCCTCACGCGATAATTCTGAGAATTTGCTGGGCGACGTCCCATCCGGCAGCGAGTTCAAGGCTCTCCTCAAAGCCCATGGCGGAGCTGTGATTTTCCGCGGATTCGGCGTGGAGACAGCGGAGGACTTCAGTCGGTTTGGATTCGCTACCAAAGTTGGACCACCACACGACGAAGTCGGTCGTCCACCACTTCGCACCGTATGCGTCTTCTATACACGATCCGACGTAATCTGATGAATATTGTTTAGATTTATGCAGAGAACGTTGTTACTGCGAACGAGGGACCACCGACAGCCCCCATCTGGCACCACAACGAATATGGTAAGTCAACGGCCAGCTATCAATTCAATTTTACTCACCGTCGCGTAGGCTGGTCCACCGTACATCCCGCTTACTTATCTTTCTTCTGTCTGGTCAGACCAACCTCGGGTGGAGAAACGCCACTCAACTCCAGTGTAGAGTTGCTCCATCGCTTAAGCGAGGAAGTACCTGAGTTTGTCGCGGAGCTCAAGAAACGCGGAGTCCTCTATGCGTACCGCTACGGCAAGGTCACGGTTAAGACGTCGAATACAGGCGCATCCGTCACTGCCGCCTACGGGAGTTTGTGGTACCAGATGACTCGCCCGAGGTCATACGACAAAAGGTGGAGGAGCAGGTACGGCGTCACTCGAACCGCTTCGAGTGGCACGACAACGGTGACCTGACGGTTTGGCATCATGTACCGAGTGCGTCGTGAAAGCTTTGCTTTACCAGTGTACGCTGACGTGTTATCAGTTATCCGAACACATCATGCACCGGCCTACCTGTCTTCTTTGGAAACCTGATCTCAGCCTATGGACGATCCAAACATCACAAAGCGCTGGAACCACCTTTTCTAGGAGACGACGGCGGTTACCATCCACTCCCAACGCACGGAGACGGCGGCGTCATCCCTGTGGAATGGATGGAAATTGCAGACCGCATTGTTCATGAGACAAGGGCATTGGTGAAGTGGGATAAGGGCGACGTGGTTGTCTTTGACGTGAGTTATATTCTTTTACGCTCGTAACGCTCGTTTTCGACGAGTCTGAATCCTAACAGAACCATGCCGTGCAACATGCTCGAGAACCATGGACGGGAGAGAGGAAGGTCCTGGCAAGTCTTTGGGACGGAGAGAAGTTCCCCGACAAGTCCCCCTTTTTGTCGTAGCCGCGAAATTAGGAGATATTTCTGAACTGTACAGTAGGGCAATCAGGACATGAATGGTGAACGTTCAGAACAGAATTCCCAACCTAAATGTGCTGTGCATAAATACAAAGCGTGGTGATGTAGCTTAGGCCTTACCAAAAGCCGTCCGCTTTTTCCGTTTGTCTCAGTTCTAGGTGATGGTGCCAGAACAAGTCGACAGTGGCTTTTTTGGCCCGCAGAACTCTGCCGAGGTCGGCAGACATACCGAATGATGCCGGCACCATTTGGGAGTTAGACTCTGTCTGCTTTTGCACACTACCATCTTCGCGCCTGCAGAGGATTACGAGCTCATCCAGTGCAAAAGCAAGGAGCATTTTTAAGGAGCAGAAGAAGAACATGGGTTTAGCCGACAGTCGGGTTTTCTAGCACGTGGTTGTCGGAATGATCCGCTTGTCCCATCGCGTTGACACTGACAGGCTAACTCTGCTTGATACCACGTCCGCCTATACTCATTCATAAGCTATGGTCGACGCCAGTAGATCGCAGGACGACGACGTACAAAGACACGTCGGCGTGAGGTCCTTGGAATGATGCTTGATTTCTTAGCCGTGACAACCTGCCTTTCTAGCGGCGCCCAGAACCCGAAACTCGAACAGAGAGGGCTTCCAACTTCCAAGACGGCTTTGTGCCAAGGACAGGTTGGCTCATATCCCTCAGAATTTCGAATGGGACCAACAAGAGTCCCGTTCAACCGTCACCGAGGTGGTCGTACGCCTTCCTATTCTATGCAGGCGGAAGTCATTGGCAACTAATACTCATTTAGTTACTCGTGGCATCATTCTTTGAATGAGGAATGAGCGGAATCCGATCGCCGTATGGCTAGCTGCGGGAGGGCTGTAACCATGTCAGCGGTGATTTCACTTGATGCGACTCATGTACGTTCTCCTTCACTCGCACTACTTTGTCTGAACAAGATTAGCAGCGCGTTATAATTGAGTGCTTGGAGGGACGTCCTTGATTATATGCGCCCTTGCCGCGCCTTCGCGTTCGCCAAATCTAGGGCTGGGGCAATGCCAAGACATCAAGGCCAGCCAAGTCGAAGCCAAGTTGTTGGCAAGATGGACGATAAAAGGCTTTCGTGCGGTTCCCGTGCCATCGCATTCCCTTTCCCCCACGAAACTTTGACACCACCGCTCCTTTGACCAGCTGCATTAAATTCGACTAATAACCCATCCTCTTGCACCGCACCCTTTCCTTCGCAATCATGTTGTCTTTAACTCTGGCCACAGTCGCAGCATCGCTTATCGGGGCGACTTCCGCGCAGGACACGCTCCTGCCTGGTGTCATTGCCACTGGTACTATGGGCGTTACGAATCCGCCTCAACCCACGATGGGAACCGAAGTTAACCAGAACTCTTTGGTGCGCTTAGCCTCTGTCAACTCGGTCGATGTAAGCTATCCTGCGTTCTCCTTTACATCTCATTGACCGACTGCGCGATTAGGACTGGTGTCTTTTCGCTCCCCCCGAGCCCGGTGTGACGATCGGTGAATCCGAGGTGCGTTCTCAGTCGCTCTATCTTCTGACAGCCTAGTAAGACCCTGCTTTTAGCACGAAGTCGTCGCATGGTGCACTCAGGCCAGAAATGGCGCCCGCGTTATTCCCGACGGCGTTGTCACGGGTGTTTCTTTCATCAAAACTGGTGCGTTTCTTTGGTTTTTCCAGGCTATGCATGCTCATGATGTACAGACTTCTACGTCCAACTCATGGCTTACGGTGACTTTACGCAGCTGAACATTATCGACGGTGACTATGGAGGTGAGCTGATCGTTGTCTAGAGGGGTGAACTTGCTCCTAATACCTTGTTCAGGTGAACTGGATCCGCACGGTCCTTCTGGCGACGGTAATCCTGTTGGAGGAAACGTCACGAGTAATGCTGTGAATGGAGTGGACGTGAACTACGAGGAGTGGATGGTGAGCACTCCCATTTTGATAATCCTTCATCCAACTAATTAATTTCCCTAGTCTTTCATCGTGAGTACCTTTGGATTTCTTCACATCCTTGATATTTAACCCCTTCAAGTCCTGGCAACAAGTCTGTATCCGTATCTGCACAAACGCCAACGCGACTTGGGACGCTGCACTCATGTGCGAGCATGAGCTCGACGTTATGGGCTGTGAATTCGTTATGCCCGGAAACTACCAATTCAACGGCACATTGTGAATATCCCATTCCGCACCTCAACGTTAGACTTATATCTCTTCTATAGCGAGAGTTGTGAAGCCGAAGTTGCCTGTATGTCTCCGCCCACTATATATCGTACTATACAACGCTGATGCTCGTCACAGACCCGCCCGGTGTCTACATTACCGCAATCAACGGCGACACAACGGAATACTCGACCTTCCGTCAATACTACACTGGTGTCTACACCGCCGGCTCGGACATCGTCTCTTACACTGTCGGTACCACAGTCACGCCTCTCACCGCCCAGATGACCCCCTCGTCGAGTAACTGCCAGACCATGCCTACCATCTCCAACGGCGTCGGCCTCACCGTTGAGGACTCGTCTGCCTCGGGTTCTGCGGGCACTGGAACGGGATCAACCACCAGGACCTCTACGCGTACCGGTACGTGTCGCCGTCCCTTCTTCCAGTCTAGATGTGCTAAAATATGTGTCTAGGAACCGGTGCTGGATCGACAGGCTCCGCTGGTGCCTCCACCTCCGACGACAGCGGTGCCGCTTCGCGGGTGTCCTACATGGAGGGCGTTACATTAGTCGCACTGATCTCTGGCATTGCCGCTATCGCCCTTCTGCACTAGTAATTTAATTACCTGAGGACTACTACAGATACCTGTCTACCCCTTGCTATACACAAGGCTCTTCCCTTTTTCTGCTGCTGGTATTCCTACGCATTTTGTAATCACGGAACAAGGCCTATTTTACATCTTGGAGACGGAGAATTCGGCCATCCTATTATTTATGCTCTGCGCGTCACTGAACTTATTTGGATATTCGTCCGGGAAGACCGAATCAAGCCTCATCGAGGTTCCAAAGCACGGTACATGAAAGACAACATGACATGCCTGTGCATCCTTTGCGCTTATCCACAAGATTAACCACAGCCTGGGCCGTGTTGTATTTCGTACGGGGGCTCTCGTCCGAGTAGCTTGCCTGCCGCCTACAATCACTGCTCTCAAGCTAGCGCGCCTCAGTGGCACAGATACGTCGGGTTCCGAATGGAAACGATATGTAAGAAGTCGTCGGTGACCCATTGCCCGACTACTCGTTACAGAGTTGGCATGTGCGTAGGCGAATTCCAACAAGAATGTCACAAGTCATGCGCGGGGCTATCATGAGTCCCCGTCAATGCAATTACAAGCCACATGTCTAGTATTAAGTATCCATTTACGAACCAGAGAAAAAGCCTGGGAACAGTAGAGTAGAAAGTGCGTATCATGATAGTTCGTAATATAGACTCGAATCCTGACCAGTTAAACGCGTGGCCCTTCACCTTGCGGGTTTTCTTTGAACCGCAGATCCAGACCAGTTATCGAGCTATCCTTCCGACGGTGTGTAACACGTCTAGCTGGTGGGATGAAGAGAGAGGACCAGCCTTTGGGCTTCGTTCGATACATCGGAGTCATCACGGGTCTCTGCGGATCGGCGTAATAGAGATGGAAGGGAAGTCCTGCGGCTTTCGACCTCGTCACCGCGGGTATAGCGACGTCGTCGACATCTCTGGAGAGCCTGGCTTCCTTCTCCGGAATGACGCGCGAATCTGCTACTCTGAAAGAGGTTGACTCCGGAGGAGTGAAGACGCCAACGTCAAAGATATCGAGGTTGCCTGCGATGATTGGAGGTGTGACGGGGCAAACATCATCATCGGAACCAGACGTTGTAATAGAGGTAGTCAATGAAGGAGTGCGCTCAGGAAAAGGCGGTGAAGGGCGAGCATTCGAAGTATTGACTGAGCCGGAGTGCGAGTCGACGTTGGATAACGTCAATGTTCGGCGACGAGGAGTAGTCTGCGGAGGCGAGGTCTGAGCAAATCCCGGCGGAATCGCATTCTCTTTGCGAGGCGGGGAAGCGAGTAAGGCAGTATCGAATTGTGCTGAATCGAGACCCTTCTTGTGATATAACGCCTCTAAAAGTGGGATGGAATGTTTGGATATTCTTGAAGGACTTTTTGGGCGAAATGAACGTAGGGCAGGTCGAAAAGACTCTCCATCGTCGCATAGAATAATACATCTTCACCAAGCGTTCCAAGGTTCGCCAGCAAATCGCCTTTCACGGTTGAGTCTGGGAACCGTAACAGAATCGCGCGACGTGTCGCTGATCTTGAGGCGTCGCTCGCGGACGGAGAAATGACGGTATCACGTATCATGGTTTTCTGAGAGTGAAATTAGCCTAGGCGGGATGAGACGTGAATCCAAAACGCACATAAGGACGTGCGACGACACGAAGACGTGTTTTTCTAGAGACGGAGATACGAAAGATGGAGTACTAGGGATCGCAGAGAGAGACTGGCAGAGCGATTTCGCAGCGGAGGAAAGGGGTGTGGCGGCGCAGTTGGAAGGAAAACATGATGAAGATTACCGCCTTTATAGGCAGAGAACAGTGATGTCACACCGCCGACATCTTGAACTTCTTCGATCGACATCAGGTGATTTCAATTCCTTGCGCCACATGGCGGATAGAGGAATTGCAAGGCATAGTTTAGAAAATGCTCCAGTTGGATGGGCAGGCAATGAGAAGAGCCAGTACGAGCATTCGAGAAACATGTTCTGATATGCTTCATCATGCCCAGTAAGAACGGCGTCTGTTAGTTTCCGTTTCCTGACGTTTAAGTATTTCCGTTAAATCTGTTCTTTTCTCTTTTATTCTGTAAATTTCTGTATTTTTGATAGCTTTCAATCTGAAAACTTGGAGAAGTCTCGAAAAGTTTCAAGAAAAGTTTGCAGAATCAGCAGATCTACTACTAACTTTCTAACTTTTGTCTTGTCCACAGTTTGGTTGTCCCAAAGTCTTTTGAGGTATACGATCTGGACGTCGCGACTTCGAGTTCGTTGAAATTCTTCGCATCGATTGACGTAATGCCAGACTTCTCTTCCTCTTACCACCACGTCAGCGCCGTCGACCATCGACCGGGCACATAGAAAGTGGCGGGAAGCCTAGCGGGACTGACCGCTAGCGGTTCTCGCGACCCCGCTACACCCGTTAGGGTTACCGCTTGGCCCTCTTTAGGGTTACCGCTAGGACCAGGGTAAGACTGCACTTGCGGTGAATTCCTTCACGGACGTCGCTAGACACATCCCGAATGACAAACGCACCAGAAGGCAGGCTTTCACGTCGCCTGGAGCGCCCCTCAGTCAAGGCTCTGTAGGTATTTAAAGGTAGTCAGTAGTGCCGAAGTCACCAAGTAACCAGGACAATGTTGAATAAACTTATTGCCTTCATCTGCATTTTTGTGGTGTGATAAGACCCTAGATGCCATCCTTGTCTGAGTGCCAGCTCATAATAGTAGAGCCCCAAAAGCCTGGAGGATCTGTTCATCGACCTCATCTGAAATTGTTCCTTCGTCGATGACTCGACTTGGACTCGACTAATCGCCACTGGCACTAAGCCAAGTGTTACTATCATCAGTACTTCATCGACTAAGGCACAGATACATCGAAAGAGTCAGGAGTGGAGTTCTTCTTCCAAGCATGAGGTTTTTCTGAGTCTACCATCTGTCGTATCTCCGCGAACGGCGAACAGGCAACTTGGAGACACAAAGCAGCGTTTGAAACATGCTATAAGGCTGTAAGGTACTATGGAGTTTGGTATTAGTCCCGCTACACAATTCCCGCTAGCGATACTTCCCGCTAGCGATACTTCCCGCTAGCAGTCTGTAAAGGTTTCCCGCTAGCGGGTCCCGCTACCCCGCTACCCCGCTAGGTCTCGTTACCTTCCCGCTAGCGGTCTCGCTAGCCCGCTAACGGTCATCCCGCTAGGCATCTGAGTATCCCGCTAGCGTGAAATTGTTGTCACGTATGCTGCATCATATCTGAAAGTTACGACCGTCGACAAATCTCAAGCGCGATCAGCTGTAGGGACGACGTGACGCGTCAATACGTCTAACTTACATAGCATCATCATTGCAACGATATCCTCCCCTCGGACTCAGATTTGGCCTCTTTCTCTCAAACGCCTGGCCGCGCGGTATCGAGTTCTGGCGCCCCTGGCGCTGTCCACAGCCAAATTCTTGCTGTCGAGTTCCTGTCTGCCATCATGTCCGGTTCTTACTCACCGGTATATTGGGTCATCCTCAGAATTCCGAGTCAGGCACCAGAAACAATCATGCAAAAAGTGAATGAGAGTCGCGACTCGCCGATAAGCATGGGTATCCGGTCAAAGGCTTGCAGACATCCACTTGACATTCCAGGGATCAAATACATCGATCGACATAGGACAATGATTCGTGAGCGCGATGCCGGCGATAAAGTTACGGGATACAGAGCTCCCGGGAGAGCACTCAACAAGGTGAGGACAGCGCACAGTAGCTGTATTTATGTCCTGGAAAGAGGCCGAGAGCGGTCATACCCTAAATTAGTGCTGGATGTCACAGCGTTACGACCGCTAGGACCAGAGTAATTCCCGCTACCCCGCTACCCGCCACTCCCGCGAGCACGCTAGGCTTCCCGCTAAATTATCTGGGCCCCCATCGACCCTCTCCCTGCCGTGGCCCTCTCTTCGTGCCCGCACTGCCAAATTTGCTGGACAACGACAACTAGACCCTCTGTGGGCGCGACTGCTGCCATCAAGAGCGGAACCCACGAGGACCTTAAAAGCGGTGGTGCACCGAGGCCGCAGCTACACCTGACGAGGACGATAAGAGGATCCAGGACAAGGGCGCGCAACATGCACGAACAGGATCGCCTAGGATGGCATGAGCACATGGCCTAGTAATATGTGACGGCACTGTAAGGCGAGTACAGAATCAGAACCCCCACATACCATGTATTCTGACGGCGTTGATTCCCAGGCATCGCAGTTCATTTCATGTGTTATCTATGCATCTGCGTCGCGGTCCTGCTGGTGTGTAGTGCCATATCTGTGTCTATTCTGTCACTGACTGCGTCTCATCGTAGCGCCCTGAAGCGATTACCTGATTACGATGCCGACGAAGCTATGGAACCCGCACAACGCGGCGGCGCACGTCTAGCAGTGCACGGCAGCGGGAGGCAGGAGTAGCGGGTAGGGATTAGTACCAGTAATCGCGTAGCTGTATATTTCTGTATCTCAAATGCGAAAACGGATTTTAACGCAAGGAAACAGAAATTCAAAAGGATTAGAACGAATATTAACAGAAAAAAATCTGTATTTCGGTCGTTTTTCTGTATGCAAACAGATTTACAGAAATAAACGTCAGGAAACGGCAAATAACAGACGCCGTTCTTACTGGGCATCATGCTTGGTCGTTCTGAACGTGCTCCTACTTTGGAAAATTTTCCAATTGATCATCAAGGAAAAGTGCAGGCCACGCTGTTACACCAAAGCGCAAGCATCTAACAGTACCAGCTAAAATGCACATGAGAAGCCACTTATAGCGAGGAAAAAGGTACTGGCCTCGCTTCGAGCAACTCTTTGAGTGCAGGTTGGTCAATGACAAAAGTGATCACGCACACGCGTCGTGTTTATGTGGGCATGTTTGGCTGCATGGCCGGAGCTCCGGCATCTCTGCACCTTACTCCGGTCTACTCGCTTGAAGGAATCCTCATCCGCAACGTCGATAAAAGCGTGTAAAACCAGCGCTAATCTGGCGATGTGAAGGTGGATATCATGCAAGTTTTATAGAGTCAACTCAAAAAAAAAAAGCCAAGACCACCAATACCATTTTTGAAGTTTTCCACCCACGCTGCACTCCTGTGTCTCTCTTCCAGAATGCGCAAAACAGTGCTCATCACTGGGTGAGATCAAGTCCCATTCTCTGCGCCTCACCACAACTGACGAGCTGAAAAATGCTCTGATGGCGGTCTAGGCGTCGCTTTAGCCATGGAATACCACTTGCGCGGTTGCTCTGCTAACTGTCATGGCCTCGTTTTGGATGGGATGGCAATGCGAAGTCCGGACGTTACAAAAGATAGGAAGATAGCTCATGAGTAAAAACGATGACATAGCGTCGTATTTGTTTGGCCTTGGTTTGCCGGCGGCTCCCCAATACTTACCTCCTACTACCTTGGCGAAGGAAGCAACTTTTCCCTTATAGCTGTGTAAATGCTCTACTCCGCCGTGGAAACTGCGCAGATGACTAACAAAATCATTTACTAGACCATACGATGTCGGAAGCATTCTTTAGCCAATTCCCCGCTGCCCACCGCGCTGCTATGGCCAGTGCTCTCCCCGGCGCTTCTGTCACCACGGACGAATTTGGTACTCGCGTTATAGGTCCTCGGACCTTCGAGCCTTCTCCGATCCTCTCAGATCGTAGTCCCGCCAACCTCGTGTTCCCTTCGTCGCCCTTTTCACACGTCCATTGGGCTACTGCGCGCGAGCCCACAAAGAAACTTGTCGATACTCGCACTATCCTTATATCCGTCGACGGAGCATGCTCGGGAAACGGTACCCCCTCCGCTCGTGCGGGTGTCGGCATCTTTTTTGGACCCGACTCGCCACATAACATCTCAGAGGCCATCGATGGCGTTCAGACCAGTCAGCGCGCCGAGATTCTGGCAGCTATCAAGGCGCTGAAGAAGGTGTCATTGCTCCTGCAGAATGTGTTCTCGGTGAACACTATCGTGTTATTAAGTGACTCGCAGTACGTCGTTGGGGCGATGACAGAGTGGATCTTCGCTTGGAAAGAGAATGGTTGGAGGAATGCAAATGGTGGCGCAGTCGAGAATAAGGCCGACTTCCAGAAGCTGGATCAGCTCATTGAGACGCTGGAGGAGGATGGTTTGGACGTCAAGTTTTGGAAAGTTAGCAGAGAGAACAATGTGCATGCCGATGAGCTTGCAAAGGCTGCATGCGCTTAGGCGTCTCCACGGCAGAACTGTACTTATCAAAGTTTTGGGGAATTCTATGTCTAATATCGGTAGGCAATGTGGGATAGTGTCGAAACGGAAACGATCTAACATCCCCTGCCGGTTTCCGGGTGAGCGGAGTTGGACTGAGTTCGAATTGGCAGGAAATTGATTCTTTGTCGTCCACAAGTCATCCACTAGTTTCGAAGGCTGGCAATTATTTCTGCGAAATGATGGACTATCCTTTCTATTAGGTCTCCTTATTACTACTTTCGTGGACTGGCTTCCCTCTCGCCGGAGCCTAGCATGGCGCACGCCTGTCCTGCCAGTTCTTGTCCTCTCACGCGACTTCTTGCATTGACAGCAGCCTCATGCTAGCCCCTCCTTCGGGCTACTCGGCGCAATTCTCGTTGGGATTCGCATACCCACATGCCAACTCTGTAACGAAATGGGAAGTCCCCGACGACGTCTTGGCATACGACGCTTCTCACATCTTGGACTGCTGACCTTCCAGACCCATGCGCTTCGTCGCGCACGTTGGAATGCGGCGAGGGATATTCGCTGCTTCAGGTCGTATAAAGGCGACTAGGATTTCATCGAAACGACTCACCAACCGCGTCTTTCGTACTCGTCTGCAAAGTCTAACACGATGCTCTACCGCTTCATTTCGCTCTTCCTCGTTGCTGCGCTGAGCGTGGGCGCCCTCGCCTATCAATGCCCCGACGTCCAGGCGGATTACGCCGCCATCAAAGGCGACGTTGCCGACCTCCAGGTTAAGCTGACCAGCTTCAAGGAAGTTCACAATGGGAACAACGCATTGGTACGCGTCTTTACTACCTACATCCCACTGCGTCTTTTCGCTGATTTTCTCCTCCGGCAGGCGTGCCATAGCGCTGCAGTTACTTTGACCGCTACTCTAGGCAAGGCCGCCACCGACGCGGGGGTGCGTACATAGATCGTCGCTGGTTGTTTTGGTGTTTTACCCGATTCTCCATCAGAACTGCCACTCGCCGCCCGACTCGGAAGCTGCTGATATCTGCATCAAGATCAAAGGCCTCGCTCCGGCATTTACGCAGACCTTGAGCTTGTTCTCGAGGTTGCCCCTCTTTTCAAGGAATACGGTCTCGGCCGCATCCTCTGCAACGACATTACATCCATGCAGGCGTCCTCCAAACTTTATGTTGACGCGATGCTCAAGCTCGCTACGCCCACAGTATGTTTGATTTATTGGTTGTGATCGCACCGTGCTTATGTTTTCGTAGAACTGCCCCGATGCTGTAAAGTTGGCTGCGGCCCTCGAAGCCAAGATTGAGAGTACCAGGGCTACGTGCTGTGCGGGTGTTTAGAAAACAGCTGCCTTTCAAATTTTCATACTTGTATCGCTTCTTGTGCTTCGCTTGCTGAAATCTTTTGTGTTCAATATATCGTGCTCTCTGTCCCGACTCCCCCGCCCCTCCGGTTTCCCTCATGCTAACGCCACGTAGATGAGACGCCCCAGATGTGATGGTAAGGCAGAGCACGTTGGATTCTGCTACAACGTTCAAGTGGCGTACATGAGACGATCCGAATGATTTTGCATAGGTAATTACTTGATATCTTTAACATGCACTTGACTACACTGATACGAGTCACTTAAGCTTGGTCGTATTTCTCCCACTGTGTCGTCTCATTAGTATGTAGTGCCATCCCGAAAAACGATGGTACTGTATAGTACTGGTGGGCTTCCCATCAATCTGAACATTTCCATTCGGAACCCAAGGTATCTGTGCCACTGAGGCGTGCTAGCTTAAGAGCAATGGTTGTTGGCGGTGTCGGTAGGCAAGCTACTCGGACGAGGAGGTTCCCCGTACGAGATACAGGCTGTATTTAATCTTGTGGATAAGCTCGCAGAGGGTGCACAGGCATCATGTACGTTACGAACTATCATGATAGGCTTGATGATACGACTTGGATGCACTCTACTGCTCCCAGGCTTTTTCTCTGGTTCGTAAATGTGACATGTGGCTGGTAATTTCTCTCGCAACATCGGAAAGTACATGCTTTCTGCCTAAATTGGTTGCTGGTACTTGTACGGCTTATCAACACTATACTCCAAGACATTCTTCCACTCCAATCCACGAAGCGTATCTTCGATGCTCGTCAAGCCCGTAACTCCAAGCTCCTCCTTTGTGACCTCCACAAACCCAGGCTTCGCAAAACTCGACGAGCTCTTCTTTGGGTCGGAGTATTCCCCGAACTGAACCATCATCAAACCAATTTCGCGCCCGAGGGCAGGACCAGCGTAGCAAGTGTCCACGTACTCCTTGAAGCTGATTTCCTCCACCTCCGCCTTCTTGCCGACCATCTCTCCCCAAGTGCTTAGCAACTTGTCGACGCGCCAGACCGACTCGTTCGCGAGGACGTACTTTGAGGGAAGACAAAGGTCTGGACGTTCCAGGATCTTGGCGACGAAGATACCCGTATTGTTTTCGACGTCTCCCGTCAGCGGCATATACGTAGTCGGAGGAAGTGGCTGCCTCCAGGCGTACGTCCCATCCTTGCGCTGACGCGGAGGATTGAAGGTAGCGAGGTTGCTGACATAGAACGCCAGCAGCAAGAATGTGGTTTTCTTCGCGAGCTCAGGGAGGGATAGAATGTATTCATCGACAGTGACTTTGGAGTGGAAGTGAGGCGTCTTCGTGCCGTTCAAGTCGTACTTGTACAACGGATAGCAAGGGAGGGTAGACCAGATGTAGTGTTGGACGGTGGGCGTCGCCAAGACGGCATTTGCCAGGAGCTTTCCCTGTTCGACTTCATTGGTGAATGCCTTCTCGTAATCATCCATCGTGATGAAGAGCGTACTGCCAAAGACCGCGTATGCGCCCTGGACATGGCGATATTCAATTGATGTTGAGCTCAAGGTGATGGAGAATAGATACGTACCTCGATGGCCTTCAGGACGCTGTCATAGTCAGTGAGGTCAGCACCGACGACCTCGACACCTCTAGCCGCCAACGCTTTACCCTCCTTCCCGTCGGGATTCCTGGTGACTGCGCGAAGTGTATAAGAGGAAGGAGTCTCCAACAACTTTGTGACGACACCTCCGCCTTGAAGGCCGGTGGCACCGAAGACGACGACGAGCTTCGGAGACATTCAGTTGATTGAGGAAAGACATTGCTCACCTGGCAACTTTATACAAAGTCGAACTCGCACCTGACGGTAGTCGGCGACACTTCGGTCTTTGTCATGTCCTTTCTCAACCGTGAGTTGCGTACAGAACGACGTAATGATGATACACATAGGAGGCACTGAATGGCGTAGTATATCGGGGTTAAACGGCTCTGGCTATTCGTGCGGTTCTGGACGAACCGATTGAGGCACTTCGTTCAAAGTGTCTGACTGGATTAATTGAAAGCTAGGTAGAACCGACCGGGTAGATAGTGAGAATACATTGAAATGAAACTTGTAACAATTATGAGACCACCATCCTTATGGCGACGCTTTCTTTTCACTTCGGGGTTCTACGGCATGGTCAACTTCAATCTGAGAAACCTTCGCCGAGCGACTTACCACGCAAAAAGTGTTCTTGATCCTCATTGGACAGCTCTTCCAACGTCTTGTTCTTCGTCTCGGGCACAAGAAGTGTCGAGAATATGCCCGTCAACATGAATAGTGCGAAGATTTCCAAGCTTGTGAAGGAGTGTCAGTGACGTCAGCGCAAGATAACGCACTTACATATGCTTGACAAAATTGTCGGTGCCACCTATATTGCGCATACGGGCAAAGCCTACTTGAGCGATGATGGCGCCAAGCTTTCCGCTTGCAGCGCATATACCATGGGCAGTAGAGCGGTATCGGGTAGGGAAGACTTCTCCAGGGATGATGAATGTAGTCGTATTCGGTCCGAAGTTCTGGAAGAAGTTGGCGAGGCAGTACAGGAAGACGAATGCCTTCTGTCCTGACTTGGTCTCGTTCATCTTCTCATACCCAAAGCCTACATACATGTTGATCAATTCACAGGGCAATGAATTCGAGGGACCTACCCATGATCACAAAGAGGATCGTCAAGAGAATGAAACCCATCAGCTGGATAGGTTTACGTCCCCAGGAATCGATGAACAAGAAGGCAACCCAGTACCCCGGGATCAGCCCGCCCACGGCGAGGATCAAGTTCCCCACACAGATATTGTGCAAGTTGTCGTAGACACCCTGGCTTCCGGCAGTAATCGCGTTTCCGAAACCAATCGCCTGAAGCACAATACTGGAATTAAGGCCAAGCCCATAAAACGCAATCTGATATGATGTCAGTTCAAATAATCCATCACGACTAAAGCGACGATACTTACATCGAGCGCAAACCACGAATACGCGGCCCCAAACAGAACCTTGAAATTCTCCAACTCCGAGAAATGCCTCGAAAAGTCCCTCCACCCAGCCTTGGGCGCATCCACCTTCTGAACCACCGCATCCGGGTCGCGATCCGCATTCCCATTCGTCATGACCCTCTCTATATCCTGCGCCGCCTGCTCGAGATTACGCTCAATGTCCATCATATACCGCGGCGTCTCCGGGATCGTCAACCGGAAGTACAGCGCTATAAACACCAGGGACACATCCCAGCCCAATCAGGATGCGCCACACCTCGTCGACGTGTTCGTAAAACGGCGGCGTATCACCAAGGATGGACGTCTTGTAGCACACGACGACGATGAGCCCGACGAGTGCCGCGGTGAAGTTGCCCCAGCCCTGCGCGGCGAATACGGCTGTCATCATGCGCCGCGGATTCTGGTCGAGGCGAATTCGGACGTTATAACCGAGGATGTGGGGTAGTCGCCGCCGATGCCTATGCCCATCTATGTCGGGGTCAGAGCAAAAAGTGCGAAGGAGAGGGACCGCATACGATGAAGCGCCATACGATGAGGACCCCGAAAATGTTGACGGCGTGGCCCATGGCGGATATGGACTGGGCGAAGCAGCCGAGGATGATTATCATAAGCTCGACACCATCTAATGGGGAAAGACTTAGTGAAAGAAGATGTTGATAGTATATGACATTCATACACATTCGTTTCCGACCCACGACATCAGCAAGCCATCCAAAGAGAAGTTGTCCGAGGAGAGTTCCGACTGGAGTAGCGACTTTGACACCAAGGTCTTGATTGACACTGAGCTTGTGATCTAGTCAATGGGGTCAGATGGGGTGCACAAGGATACAGCAGGACCTACCATCGCCACCATAGACATAGCCCAGCATCACAGAAGCAATGTTGATTGCGAAGATGTCATAGCTGGGGATCGTAAATCAGATAGAACGCAGTAACCGCGGGATGACGAAAACACGCACGCATCTGTAAAGAAACCGACACCTGCCACAAGGCATACTTTAACGTGGAACCAGCTGTAGAACAAACGTTGATCATCTTGGCGCTAAGAGCAGTAACGGCAACGCACGATAACTTGGCATTATCCACTTCAGCCAAGGCTGCTCGCCTTCGCTCTCCCAGCACGTATCCACCGTGAGGATGGGGGCTGGTAAGGGACGCTGATTCGACGGATGCCATCGTTACCTCGTTCATCCACCACCACATCCTCCCGTCCCATATTTATAGACATCGCCAGCACCTCCACCGTATGAAGCTATAGCTGGCCCCGCGCCTACAAGGTGCACGTTCGTCGCTCGAGCCAATGACCGTGCCTCGGCAAACTCTGCGTTACGAGAAGCTTGAGTTAGATCCAATTTAAAACGAAGGGCTAGTGCAAAGAGCCTGACCTCTGGACCATGGTGAAAACTCATATACCCCGATTTGATGAAACAGCGGCCACCACACACGAGCGTCGGGCTTGAAGGCACACACACATGCAGAGATTGGAAGATGAGGATAGATTGAATGAATGTCTTGTACAACAACGCTCCGGGGGTACAGGAAACACGCAGATCTGCAACAATAATAAACATGAATATATACGCCCACCTCGTGGGTCACATCAAAAGACATCTATGGTCCGGGGCGACAGTCTGGTTTCCCGGGAGACGCTTCTCAATCTCGTCAAGACACAGCTCAAACGCACGCGCTATGAAAGAAAAGTAGACGAACTGACCAACTGACCAACTGACTCACCGACATTGGTATTATCCTTCGAGCTAATCTCAATAAAAGGAGCGTTGTTGGCTGCAGCGAGTGCTTTGCCGTCCGACGCGTTTACTTTTCGGCTAGTTCGTGTCAGGTCAACATATATGGCAAGACCAACGCCACATACGAGCTACGGAGGTCGGATTTGGATCCGACGATGACACAAGGGATTTCGGGGACGCCACTGACATGGCACAGCTTGTCGTAGACCGTTTGAATGACCTCGAAAGACTGGACGGAGGCAATGGAGTAAACAAAAATGTATCCGTGGACACCGATGGCGTGCTGCATATTCAATGGCGAATATTCGTCCTGCAATCGATTGAGTTCATCCACTCGGCCATCAAGCTAGCACACGCACCTGTCCGGCGGTGTCAAAGATCTCGCAGGAGTATTCGGACCCATTATGTATAACCGTCTTGACGTATGCCCTCTCGATCGTCGGGTAATAAGACTGCGGGAACTCGTTTTCTACAAACTGCTTCACCAGCGATGATTTCCCTGTTGGTTCCATTAACATCGCGCTCGGAAAAAGGGCAAGGCAAGGGCTACCGCACCAACAGACCGAGTGCCGAGGACGGCTATTTTCCTGCGTTTTTGCATCGGAAAATGCTGGCACTAGGTGAACAGATAGGCAAGTGAACATGGCGTTGCCAGGAGAGAGGATTTGAGAGAATACCGGGTTTGGGAGCGAAAGAGCGGTGGGTGGAGAATTTGAGTCACCGTTACATAAGTAACAAAATCCAATCACCATATGGTCCGCTCGGATCTGTGATTCCGTCTTCCGAGTCGGAACAGCCGACGAATAGCCGGCAGGTACACACGGAACGGATGGGTTAAAGAATGATTACAGGTGCTGAAGGAGCTATTAATGATTCAGAAGATGCTAGGAATATGCGAAAGCAACTTGAAGTTGGTGATTGTTCACCTCCGGAGTCCCAGATCTGAGTAGCCAGAGTAGTCAATTCGCTTTCCAGACACGCGACGACATCAGACAAGTTTCGTATTCATCATTCAAGAATACATAACAATGCCACTTTGGTTCCATAGGAGCATCCAAGGTATAGAGCCCGCCTGGGGTTCGAGATGTTCATGACCAAAAGCGATGACGCACGCGTCGCGTTTGTTTGGTCTATTTGGTTTGCCGACCAAACGGCAGGGCGCTTTCTTCCGCCATCCATTCCGTACAAACCAACTGGCTCAGCGACTAGAGCGTGAAACTCGGAGGCGATATTGAGTCACTCATTTCATGCTACTAGTGAAATCACCCCTAAGGATACTCGCTTGTCCACCCACACTTGTCAGTACCTGTAAGTAGCTTGAAAACTTTCGCACTGTTCGCATTAACGAGGATATTGAATCCGGCCACTCCTCCTTCTCAGGACATTAGAAGTACTTTCCACGAGGACCAGAACACTCCTGCATGGTAAGTCGCTCGGGGAAGATTAGTCTGTTGCTCGGCGTAGCACAAAGTGACTAAAACCTCTGGCACACTCATAAGCACGATAACGTGCCCGATGGGGTGACTGGATGATTGTCGCAATTTCTCACTGACCAGACACGTCAAGCCCACTTCTTCGTTCGTCAATTCTGCTGTCGCTGGTATTCGGCAAACTCATGGACATTCCCAGATCCTTGGAAGGCTAGCTCTACAACTCTTTCTGTATCGGACCCAGTCTATGTCCCGCGGATGACTACTGACCGAGACGAATACAAAGCGGGTGACAAAGACCGAAGTTGGGCCCGAGCAGTGCTCTCGAGTTGGCATAAAGAGATGAGCTGGTTCTCCTAGTTAAGTGTATCCTCTTTATTACCGACTGAATGTCTCGAAAGCTTGTCGTTGTCTTTGGTGCCACTGGCCTCCAGGGCGGAGGTGTTGTCACAAAGCTTTTGGAGAATCCTTCCTATAAACTTCGCGGAGTCACCAGGTATCCAGACGGAGAGGCGGCCAAAGCGTTGATCGCTAAAGGAGTAGAGGTTGTTGGTGCTGATCTCAATGACTACAATGGCGTGCTCAAGGCCATCAACGTGCGTACCCATTCTCCCTCATGTATCGTCTAGTGCGCGCGTTAACCACCTCTCCTCTAGGGCGCATGCGCGGTCTTCGGTACAACCGTCTTCGCCAACTTCAAGCCGTTTGACAGCGAGAAGTCGTTCACCACCGAAGTCGCCCAGGGAAAGACCCTCGCCAACGCCGTCTTGGCCACACCCACCGTCCAGCACTACATCTGGTCGACCCTTCCCTACTACCCGCTCCATAAATACGACTTGAACGGCACCAAGACGCCTCACTTTCACTCCAAAGTCACTGTCGACGAATACATCCTCTCCCTCCCCGAGCTCGCAAAGAAAACCACGTTCTTGCTGCTGGGGTTCTATGTCAGCAACCTGGCTACCTTCAATCCTCCGCGTCAGCGCAAGGATGGGACGTACGCATGGAGGCAGCCACTTCCTCCGACGACGTATATGCCGCTGACGGGAGACGTCGAAAACAATACGGGTATCTTTGTCGCCAAGATCCTGGAGCGGCCAGACCTTTGTCTTCCCTCCAAGTACGTTCTCGCGAACGAGTCGGTCTGGCGCGTGGACAAGTTGCTCAGCACTTGGGGAGAGATCGTCGGCAAGAAGGCGGAGGTGGAGGAAATCAGCTTCAAGGAGTACGTGGAGACTTTCCACGCTGGTCCTGGCATTGGTCGCGAGATCGGTTTGATGATGGTTCAGTACGGGGAGTACTCCGACCCAACGAAGAGCTCGTCGAGTTTTGCGAAGCCGGGCTTCGTGGAGGTTACGAAGGAAGAGCTTGGGGTTACGGGATTGACTGGCATAGAGGAGACGATTCGCGGTTTGGAGTGGAAGGATGTCTTGGATTATAGCGTTGATAAGCCGTACAAGCTCCCGAACATGCTTAAGTAGATAGCGAATTTCTAAAGGATGATACAAAGCAAGAAGAAATTGAACGCCAGACTTAGTACGGCATTTAAATAAAGACTTCCTTGACCGCCAGTGACCAGTCTCATCGCTAATCCTACTTGAGGAACCGCTCTAGCCTCCTTAGTTAACCACATTTTGACGTGGATAGACGCTATGGGAAGAGCGAAGACCCGTGGCAGGCTCTGTGGTCCTTATCGGCACGCCGAAGCCAAGGGACTCACATTCTATTTTAACTCTACAATGGTGCCGTAGTGCCGAGATCAACATTGTCAAAAATAGCACGAGCGGCAAATTCCGGAATTGCAAAAGCTAGCGAACAGTCATGTAAAAACAAATATTGACACAACGGGAGCGGGTCAGGCCACAAGGGCATGTGATCTCCATTGTTGTTGGTTAAATTCAGAAATTCGGGCCTCTAATTCTACACCTTGCTCCTGACCATCTCCTTGCCATGGAGGTAAGCCTTCAAGTTCAATCTGTCCTCTCCTCCGATTTCATTCATCATAATCTATTTCCTACAGTACACTTCAGCTACTAGAGCTGTTACCGTCTACCTGCCCACCCACAGTGAAGACATCTGTATTCCGGAAACGGAACAGTCCTGGGACAAAATCTCGAGCGCCCTCTCCAGGCTGACGTTGTTCTGCACCGGTGAAGCATGCCAACACCCCGAGGTGCTGATTCCGGCGCTGCGTCCTCTGGTCGAGGCTATCAATAGCGCCATGAAATCGGAGCGAACGAGGCTTTCAGGAGCAGCCATCGAGTTCGTCTCAGAACTGGCTACAGGACTCGAAAACGGCTTCGAGCCTTTACTCCGTATATTCCTGCCGACACTTCTCTCCCTCTGCGCGCGCACGAACAAGATCGTCGTGAAACGTTCACGCGCTTGCATTCTCGTTATTGTCGAGAGGACCCTGCTTTTGGCCATCTTGCCGCACTTGATGCAGGCGGTCAAAGAGAAGTCGGCATCGCTCAGGGTTATTGCCTGCGAAGCCATACTGACATGTTTAAACTGCTTCAATCCACCGGATCTTCAGAAGGAGGCAAGGGCCAAGGACGTGGAGGCCTTGATTAAGGTTACATCGCGCGATGCCATTGCGGAGGTAAGAAATGTTGGTTTAGAGCCTGGAAACACGAAAACTGGGACAAGCAGAAATGGCAGGGAACCCGTTGCAAACGCGCAAGGGCTCAGAATCGCATTGAACAGGTATATAAGGTGAAATAAAAAGGGGTCCGTGGAAACGATCGGTAATTTAGCCAAGATTGTCCAACGCGAAATCACCTGATTTCAACACTCTCCCGCAATCTTGGGCAAGCTCTCCCGCAATCTAAACAGTCAAACAAACGAGAATAAGAAAGGAAATGAACTAAAAGGGGTCCTCAGCATCTTCAAAATCTGAATCAATCATCTCCTTAGCGACGTGGGCTTCGCCAGCATTGACTCCCTTCTTCCAGGACTCGAAAGAGGCAAGGTTAGGGCAGTCACGCTTGAGGTAGGGTCCATCGCAAAGGTAGCATTTCGGCGGGTTGTGGTGATAGGCAGCCATGGCGACGTCGCCAGACTCGCGCGCGGTAGAGGTCGTATTATTGGTAGTAGTGAGACTGAGACTCGCCTCCTCGTTCAGGAGCTGCGTAGTCACAAAGTCAAGTGTGAGGTCTTTGGGGGAAGTGGCGTTGAAGGTGGAAATGACAGATTTGTAAGCGGCGGGAAGTCCAACGGTGATGGCGAGAATCTGGTCCGCCTCGGTAACTGCTGAACCAGCTTCGCCCATGTTAAACGCATGCTCCTTCACTTCTCCAATCCAGTTCACCATCGACTGTCCCTTCTTCATCTTCATCAGTAGGAGCTTCTTGCGCTGCACCAGCGACCCGGTGAACCCACGGAGTCGGTGAACAGACTTCAAGTCCTCCCACACCGTCAAGGGGTCCTTGTCGCGCATGTGCGACAGCTGACTCAGCTCGACACGCAGAATCATCTCTGAGCGAGCCTGAGCCATCTTCGTCTTCGACCGCTTCTTCAACTTCTTCTCTATCTCAGCATCAATGTCGGACTGCGCCCTAGGATCTCCCTTGTCGTCCACGGTATCAACTGCGACCTCCACGATATCGGTAAAGAGCTCCTTCGAAGTGAGCAGCGCCTCTATCATCATGGACCAGGTGCCGTAGTTGGAGTCGTTGAGTTTTGCAATGGAGATACGGGTGGAGTCGTCGGACATGATGGATGTTTAAGAACATTTGTACTGTATACTTTAATTCAATTCGTCAGGCCATGTGACGTGTGACTGGCCTGACGAAAATTTGAATTCGTCAGATTACTATATGCGGTAATAGCCGCCGCGGCGGAGCGGCGGCGGGAGGACGGCGGGGCCCCACCGGGCCAGTTTTCGCGAAATTTTGAGTGACAAGTGTGACATTTCGTCAAATCCAGGTCGCCTGTGACCTGTGACTGACGAATTGATTAAAAGTCTACAGTAGCACGTCGTGGGGAGTGGGTGGGAACAGCACTAGCGAACAGTTAGCCTAGTCTGTCTTCGTGGTCGTCGTTGGGGATAGGGGTGAAACGGCGCTCCGAACAGTTAGCAAGCCTCCGAGTGACGAGAGTGTGGCTGGGTTGTGCCGCGCGTTTGTGTTGGTTTAGAGCCTGGAAACACGAAAACTGGGACAAGCAGAAATGGCAGGGAACCCGTTGCAAACGCGCAAGGGCTCAGAATCGCATTGAACAGGTATATAAGGTGAAATAAAAAGGGGTCCGTGGAAACGATCGGTAATTTAGGAGTATATACACAATACGTACTATTAGTTATTATGCACATTGACTGAAATGTGTAAAATGACTGAAATCGGGGAGACAGGGCTTCGGCGGGATCCCGATAACTGAAATTGGTACAGCCCCTCCCGACGCACTGTCCGGGCTGACCCAGTGAGGGGAAATGCCTGAACCAAGTGCTGGGGAGACCCAGACCGCGAAATTGGTGATTTGGAGGGGGGTCAGATGGCCTCTCACGACGTTCTTGAGGCGAGGGGGTTCTCCGGGCGGAAGCAAAATTGTGCGGAGGGAGATGTCAATCCGGGTAAATTGATGGAACTTGCTGATGGCTTTTTGCCATCATGTCCGAGGTTAGCTACCTACGCTTACCCATGCGCCTTCCGCAATAGAAGAATTTCACGCTCGTCAATCTGTCTGAGACTTGGGATGTGCGAAAAACACTCTATGAGGCCGCCAATATTTGTGATCAGACCGCTCGTCTTGAACCCGAACGTGTACCATGGATGAAGCTGTCTTTCAGAAAGAGTCATGGGAGTGGAGAGGCAACAGAAGAGTCATCCAGTCAACAAATAGGTGTGTATACTTGCCTATCCTGACGCTGATATATGCTAACTGACTCCCAGGGACTCGTGTCTCTTTCCCGAACTGGAGCCAATGCCGCCATCTCATTTGGAACCTTTCATCACCACCAACCAGGCACCTAGCGTGTCGTTGACTTGCAGTTGGTGCAGTCGGCCTTTAACGTTCAACACCGTCACCTTATCGCGTGGATTCAAGAAGGCTACAACATTCGGAACCGTCTGGGTTCTTGATTGCGGCCATCTCCTCGACTCATTTTGTGTCGCATCCTTACTCACACCGAACGACTGCGACACGCTCGAAATATCCACTGCGGCCGAAAAAATGGGTGCACTGTATGAACCATATGAACCGGTGTGTGTCGAGAAGATATACGCCTGTCATGGCCGCGACTGTACTGCCAGCTTCTCCACAGTTGCTCGACGCAGTAACCTTACCGAGTCGGAAGCTGCAGGTTCTAGATTGCATTGTCACGCACCCGGTGCATGGACGTTCGCTCCCAACATCGCGATGCGCTGTTCATTGGTCCCGTTCGCCAATCACTGGTCTGGCTCCAATGTACACGGCACTCTTGATATCCTCGAGATGGGAGGGTATCATGTTAGTATTCTTACTGCGGCAATGCGAGACATAGACGGTGACACTATTCGCGCACCTAGACTTCATCGTTCTGCTGCGCGGTACGTATTGAAGTGGGCAAAAGGTTACGACTCGAATAATCCATGCTTATTAGAAATGTAGGCTAGCTTTTATATACATCTGGAATACTATATTCATTACAAGGGATGTGTCAGTATTGTAGCGCCTGAACAGTCATCCAAACAATCAACGCGAAGGTAGCGAGTACCTTCTACTATCACGACAAGATCCTCTGCTGTGTTGTCCGCAAGAGAAAAGTCTCTGTACATTTGGAAAAGTGATTGGTTTGGTTGAACATCCGTGGTAAGTCGCGATGCTAACGAACTCCCGAGTGCATCGTCTTCAAGCTCGTAATCCTCCCGCCGAAGGTTGTCATTGAGAGTCTTGGTGTATAGAGTTCGTATTGCAGCCAAGAAAGCCATGGCATCGAATGTTGACCCGTTGATATAAACTCCTGCTGGTTGTGGCCAAGGCGGTAGCATGTCATCCACTTTTGACTTGCGACATACGCCGTCCGAGCAATAGTCTCGTTTGTGATTGAGGGGTGATCGCTTTCCGCCTGGATTGAGTAGCTGCATGCATCGCTGACAGACAGGCGCCTTGCGCTAAGTATATAATCATGTCAGAAGGAGATATGTCAACAAAATAACTTTGCGTACCAGAGTCTTTGCCTTCAGCGCGTTCTCATTCGTGTTCGCAGAGACAGTCGAGGTAGTGGACTGTTTTGCGCTCACAACTGTACTATTCCCCTCTAGAGACTCAGATGCAACGGGATCCTCGTCCTTCGCGCCCGTATCAAGCTTCATCAGAGGAACTGCAAAGCAATGTTTCCTCCAAAACGTTTCTGTGTTCTTCGCCGCTGAGAACTGATGAGTACAGTGAAATTGCTCTGTAAAAGAGAAGGACTTACATGTAAACTTGTTTGTAGACAGACGTTGAAGGATTTTACCTTCGACCTCGCTCAGCTTCTCCATTAGTGCCTTCGGGACCTTGGCGATGTATTCTTCTGATTTTGGCTTCGCTGAAAGTAGTGCAACAAGTGCGTCATTATATGTACTTGTTGCCGCGGTCCACTTCCGAGGACTCATCGTGAATGTCGACCACTGATGTTTGGCGCGTAGATCCATAAATAGATAGAACTGCACGTTGGAGGTGATATTCAGACAGCGGGCGTCGATGTTCGTATAGCGAAGCAGAAGCAGCTGAGACCGTGTCAGCTGCGTTTTAAGTTCGGGAGCAGATGGTGGACTTGGAAGTGGTAGTCGCAAAGATGATAGATGACTGTGGTTCGGAGCTACATTCCCGTTTGCATCTCCCGACTTCGAGAAGAAAGGATGAATGGGACCAGCACTCGGGATAGGTGGAACTGCGGTACTTGATCCAGGTGCAGGTGCGGAGGCCGTTGTACTTGGGGAAGGCGACGGTTCACCTGGCGGTTTGTCCTAAACGTATCCGTTTCGCATTTCGGATAGCTATCGACTCTGTTATGTCCATCAGCATCAACGATGGGCTTATCGATGAGTTTTCATCATGGCCGTCAAGGTCAGCAGCGCCGCGCTTCTGAGGAACAATACTGCTCGACCCGTCGACTGATGCTGATGCTTGAACAGATGAGATCAGAGCGGGAGTAGGCACTGGAGCGGTGGGAGTAGGGGCCGGCATACTCGGTAACTGGGCCACTGAAGTAACTGTCGCTGTCCGAGGCTGCGATAAGAGAACTGGATCAATCTCCAGCTGATGAGCTATGGTTCCAACATCTGGAAGGTCCTCCCCAAGAAGAGACTCGAGCTGATCGAATGGCTCTTCCTCCTTGATATCATCAAAAGGAATCAGTGTATCCAAGGACAACTCTGACGGCGCTAGTCCAAAGAACTCCTTGCTGGCAATGTCTGCAAGGGTCGGTAGCAGCGCCAGTTCCGTATTCCCAGGTCCGACATGTGTGCGCGCCAATTCATTGAAAAGACGGTTTATTGCATCAACGAGGCCAACATGATGGCAACCGTTCGTTGAGAGTCCAAAGCGAGAGCCGTCTCCGTGTTTCTGAATGACACGGATATTCCGACGAAGCACGAAGTCGTGCGATAATGCGAGAAAGTTCTCGATCCCGCTCGAGAAGGATCGCTGGATGGAGTTCCACCCTTTATGAGAGCCCTCGATCCGACTTCCATCAGAAAGCACATCGTTTCGCGTACGAGAAAGGCAGCCTTTCTGTACATGCGCCAGTTGATCACTGTAAACCTAGATAATCATATTATACACTATTTAGAACACAAAAGGAGAACATTAAATACTTTGTCTGCAGCAGCCGTCCAGACTTCACCAAGCTGGGCGTACTTCTCATAAACGTCCTTGAAGCGTCGAACTTGTTCTTCACGTGACCAGTACTCAGCGCCGCTCCCTTGTTGAGAACGTTTCTTCAGTAACGCGTTCACAATATCCTCAGCAACATTTCGACGATGAGGGTTCCGACTCCCATTCAGAATTACAAGAAGCATCCTAAACAGGAACGTGAGGAATAGATCACATCAACATGAACCCGACGTACCTCATAAGCAAATGCCAAATATCCTGGGCGACCTTGATTGACGGAATGACCTTGATGACGCTGCCGCGAACATGACAGCAGTTATCAGCGATTAACATTTCGGGATACGCGACACGGAGCAAGTCGCATCTCCGTTTGAGTCCCGCGAGCATTTCTTGTAGTTCGGTGTTTGCCTGTGTCATGCAGATTCGCTACGGAATGAATTTAATTATGAACGAACGAAGAACATCAAAAAACACATACCCAATCAACA
Source organism: Hymenopellis radicata (assembly GCA_015501595.1). Taxonomy (NCBI): domain Eukaryota; kingdom Fungi; phylum Basidiomycota; class Agaricomycetes; order Agaricales; family Physalacriaceae; genus Hymenopellis; species Hymenopellis radicata. Next base: position 49,558 of record JADNRX010000205.1, on the reverse strand, counting down.
ATCTCGTTCTTTTCGTTCAAAAACGAGACAATGCCACCTTTGAGGGGTTGCGTTCGCGGTCCCGTCCTTCTGCACAATCTTCGCCTTGGCTGGGGCCTTGAACGTCGCGTCAGTAGACAGCGAGATTGCTGTAAACGGGCATCAGGAAATCTTCGAAGTTGAGTGAGATCAAACCTACCTGAGAGAGTACGCAGATATTTGCAAGACTCTGCTTGTCGTGCTTTCGCAGAGAAGAGTTCATAAAGGTCGGTGATAAGATCCGCTGAAATAGAGACCACAGCGTCCTTCCGCATCTCAAGGACTGGCTTGGAGAAAAGTGCTGGTTTGGCAGCCTTAAGGTGCTGCAAGTACTCATATGTACACTGCTTTATTTCAAGCAGGTGGAGCTCTGTAGAAAAGGATATCAACATCTACCGAAGATACAGAAGGTTTGACGTACACTTAATGTTCTCGGCTAAGCCGGCTGCAGTCGAGGAAAGGCGTAGTTCCGCAATAATGTCGAAAAGTTCGCGCGAAACAGCAGAACGGCTTAAAAAGATTGGGACACCACCTATATGTCAAGTCAGTGCACATCAATTAGAGAGGGAAAGGGAATCTTACGAGGAATCTTCCAAGGCTCCCAATTCTGCCAGAAGGTCATGTTTGTCAAGGCAAAGCAGTAATGTGCAGAACCATTCTGCTTGCAGTTCCGGCAGCGGAGCTGATAGCCAACTGCTCGTTCTTCTACTCGTGCGCCATGAACGTCACGCGGACCAGCGCCGGTCCAGCCACCATCCCTCCAGCTTGTCTCCGTAGAACCACATTGTGGGCAGTTGTCGACTCCGGCATTGACCAGGTAAAAAGGATGAAGAATAGTGAGAGGCACGAGATCCAGAACGTCCGGTACAACCTTGGCATTGCCGTTACGTTTATACTGTTCGAGATAGGTTGGAGCTCGGAAGCGAGGACCCAGAATCGGAACAGAAAGTGGGAGTTTGGGAGGGATGGCCTTTGAACCCTTCGCATTTCCGTGCGCTGTCGTGGCATTGTAAATGCGAGTGACATATTCGACACACTCGGCTTCGAAGAGGAGCTGTGCGTCGGACGCAAGGTTGTCGCTGTCCTTCTTCTTCCATGTCGCCACGCGAGTTTCAACCTAGTCCAATATTTGAGACGATGTTCGCGCAGGTCCAAAATAACACTTACGTTCTTCTTCCATTCGGCGTCGAGAGTTTTCGCATCCTTTGCTGGAAGAGAGGCCTTCCAAAGGTGCTTTACCACAGCAGGCTCAAAAATCGACATAGTGGTATGAAACAGAGGCGATCGGGAGACAGGGGCTGGCAGACGGGGACCTCGTAGTCGAAATTTTTGGCCACGTTTCTCACTTATTGCTTACAGGGTGGGCGGCGTGTCAAAATAACAAACTCGGATTACAATGTAATACTGTTGAGATATTAATATCAGTATCGACACGAAGTAGAGACTAATTGTACGAACATTAAGTAGCCCAACGGACCTAACAAAAAAGCTGTTGGAAAAGAGGTAACACTGTACATGCAAAAGTAATCGTAAAGACCAGAAGAAACGACAAGGTAAATTCGCCTCCATGGTATACGCTGCATCATATTTGCCACGAGATGTGTGGCGTGTAGCCGTCGTACTCATGGCAATGACGAGAACGTCGCAAACGATGACAAGAATGTCTTCCGGAGTGCAAGAGGCGAGTGGCTGCCCTTCTCGATGGACAGCATTGTTGGGTATGTAGGTCGGACAGCGTTATTGAGTATCTTGTAGCTCGGACACGCCTGCAAGGAAAGTTAGCTAGGGTTAGGGTTCTCAAGGCTTCAAACTTCACAGTGGTCACGCGGATGTGAAGTTTGAAGCCTTGCCTGTGGCTGTGCTTCACCTTGCGGGATAATCGGACCATCCGAGGAAGCTGTCAACAATGTTTAGTAAGAAAACATAGAGGAAAACGGTGGACAACGTACGACAAGTATTGTCGTAGTGGCAGAAGTCGCGTGTAGTCGTAGTGGTGGCGAGCCTTGCCTCGGTAGGTCGCATGACGCGCAATCCAGACTTGCGAAGAGGGATCCCAAAGTTTCCGATTCATGAGGCCGATGTTTCGTATGCGTCGCCTTCGCGACCGTACTCGCATCGTTAAAGGAATATATGAAACCAGTACCCAATGCTCGTCTGGTTCGGAATGAGAGCGGAATATCCTGCGAATAATAAAGCTCACCGATAGCATAGACAGAAATCAGGAGGAAATACAGTACAGGAAAAAATGAAGGAGAAGATCGACGCCGACGAACAAGGAAAAATAACAATGATGACGGCGTGTGAGAAATGAGCGACGTCGCCCTCATCAGGTCCACCAGCACAGGATGGAGTGAGCAGGTTGATAGATGATAGTTGTGGCTCGGAGTGCCTCATAGTCGATGGGCGGGAGTGCGTTTGATAGCCAGGGAATTCTTCTCGTTCCCATTTTTGGACATCCTGGGTTGTGCGGGGGAGGTCCAAGAGCCTCAAGTTGGTGGATGGCACACATCGGTCGGTATAGTCGCAGTTGCAGGAGACGTGGTGTATAGTCGTCATAGTCGCATGGGCCGTGTAGTTGTAGTGGGATGAGTCTAAGGGATGGGTTAGTAAGGGTAAGATAAGAACGGAAAGAAGGTCGAACATACCAGGAAGTTCCAGTCGCGTCGATGAGAACGTCAGTGTTGTGTCATCCTTCACTGCCATAGCGAAGTTGGTAGTGGATGAGGGTGATGAGCAACAGCCAGGCAACAGAGGAGATCGTGTTTGACATGGAGACTGTGGCAGTCAGTACAATGTTAATGCGAAGACTCAAAAAGACTCACGAAGACTAACACTGACGAAAGAAGCCACGCATGGCGCGGAACAGGCATGTCGAGCAAGCAGTATGATCCTGAACGATGTACGGCAGACGCGTTGGAGCCATGGACGTAGGACGGAAATGTGGGGCGTGATAGGCAACGTGGCGATGATGAGGAGAGCAAGCACGACGATGGCGATGGCGACAGTGACAAGGTTAGATGTGGATGTGGCGGCGACGACTCCCGTGCGCCAAAGCTGGCCAGATCCGCGGGTGATGGCTCGAAGTGCTGGTGGCAGCGAACGGCGTCAGCGGTGACAGCGCGGCTGGAAATGTGCGTCGTGGCAGGCAGCTGGTGCAGTGACATATCGCCCTGGCTGTCAAAACCATTGGGGTCAAGCCAAAGCTTCGCAGTCAATACGTTTTTCCAGCTGTTGCCGCGTCCATGGTTGCGTTCGATGGGCGGGCGCGCGGTCCACAGCCAGCACTCCAGCGGGCCAGCCATCTTGGAGGACGAAAGAAAGAGGCGTGGGAGGACTACGACTTGTCGTAGTCTTCCCACGACGAGCACGCAGACGACGAAGACGCGTTGAGTGGGAGGAGAGAGTAAACACGTCTTTATTTGGCGCTGTTTGTCCAGCAGATCAGAGTCGTCTCGATTTTGGCCCGTGGGCCAAAATCGAGACGACACGGGCCAAAATTGAGACGACTCGATCAGTCCTCATCACTCTTCTTCTTCCTCTCTCTCTTTCCTCTCTCACCCGGATCGCCGCTTTACGACTTGGATGGCGTTGGATTGAACGCGTGCTGGCGTAAACCCTCCAATGAGGTTGCCGATATGGATATTGTGAGTCGAGCTCTCACACGCGTCGTCGAGCGGCAGCGTTGGTGGCAGCGACTTTTCATCCACAGACTCGCACTTGTCCGCGACGCCGTCCATCGAGGCGTTTCTCGTTACTCGGTCCAGAGTCGTACGCGTAAGTAAATGATTCATTTGCAGACGCCGCTATAGTTCTAACTGGCAACACAGTTCCTTGGACTGCCCGACCCGCCGGAGCGCTTTCTCGCGGATGTGATTTTCTCGCCAAATGTACGTAGCCTTCTGCTCGGTTGCCGCGACAGTATATTAAATGCAGACGGATACAGTATCGGCTCCCAGCGCCGCTCAACCTATGGACAGTACACGACGGCACAATCTGGGCAGTGTTCAAGTCGCACGACGAGGTGAGCATACACTCTCCATTCTTACTTTGTTCTCTGTGTGACGAATTTCACTTTGACGTTTTTTCTTTACTTCGTTACCTGACGCTGATGAGTGGTTATAGGCCTGAACCGCCCTTTCTCTATCAGAGCTTGCTGCCCACGTCCGTCTTCCGCCTGCGCTCGAGCATGACCTTGAGCCGTTTCACAAGCTACGTCGCGTCGACCTGCTCGACATGCACAAGACCCAGCGCCAGCAGCAGCCTGCCCATCGGCCGCAGATGCTCCAGATTCCGCCTCTGCCCACCCAACTTTCGCGTTATTCGCCCGACAACTTAACGCGTCCCGACACGACTTTACCATCTTCGCAATCCACCGAATCCCAGAACAAACTTTAGACTCGGAGACTGGATGTAAGCGATTCTGACTCCGTCGGGACGTGCTTTCGCTGTTGGCGGACGTCTCCAGAACATCTCATCTGACCCTCTGCTGCCGTGTATCAGGGACAAACGCTAGGTCGCCAGTCAGCGGCGCCGAGCACTTTTCTGAGTCTAAACACGTCAGAAGAGGTGCATTCTCCGGGCGTGCGCGGGAGACATCCTCAGAGGTGACGGGGCGTCGGGAGCAGACATCGGACGCTCATCGGACCCAGTCGTCGACGCGACTGTTATGCTCGATCGCGAATCCGGACGTTCAAAAGGGTTCGGATTTGTCACTTTTGAAGATGCCACCAACACGGATCAACTGGTCGGAAAGCATCTAATGATGGATGACAAGCAGGTATGTGGCGACGAACTAACTCGTACTCGCATCCGCTAACAAACCATCTCCAGATTGAAGTGAAATTGGCGCAACCCCGCAGTCAGCGGGAACAGGCGGCGCGAGCGAATGCGGGCGCAGTACAGCAGGAGACACGTCCCGCTAGGCAGACGACGCTGCAGAACATGCCTTTGCTGGGGCAGAACCCGATGTCGATGATGTTCAACCGGAGGATGGGTATGAATCCCGGGATGATAAACATGATGAACCCGATGGCCATGATGGGGAACCAGTTCAATCCAATGATGATGATGGGCGGGATGGGTATGAATGGGATGGGCATGAACGGGCTCGGGGCGATGGGTATGGGCGGCATGTTCCGCGGTAAGTAACTGTTTAGCAGACATTGAAATGGAGGCTAATATGTTTACTTTATATAGCTCAGTCTCTTCGACTCCCCACGTCCGCAGACGCCTGACTCGCCGAAAAGTCAGAGACAGCGCTTATCGGGGTCGACTTCATTACTGGGACCGCTGCAGATGCAGCCACCATTAGACCTGGGCACGAGTGCGCACTCGGGTGCATTCGCACTCGTAGGACGGGTCATTCGCGGCTCTGAGCCGGACACCCGCACTCGAGTGACACCCGAGTGCGACACTCGAGTGCGGCACCCATTCGCGGGTGTTTTACCACCCGCGAGTGTCGACCACCCGTGTATGGTGGCAGGTGTACCCGTGTACACCCACATCCTCCACCTCAGCTCGCGGTCACCTCATGCCACGCCTGCATCCTCCAGCAATTGCGGGAGGAGCATCGGCGGTGCATGACCAATGATGCGAGTGGTGTGGAGAGGTGAACGGGTGAAGGAAGAGGGGAGGTGGGAAAGAGATTCAGTATGGTGCCTCATTGGAGGGCTTACCCGCCAACAATGGAAGTAACCTGTAAATAATGGTTAGTAGTAAAGAGAACACCGCTGAGACAAAAAACAAAGCAAAAAGACGTACCGATCCGCCACGTCACTAGCAGATGACGTGGCGCCCATATCCGCCGCCCCCGCTCCTCAAGCACGCTGTTCAGCGTGGCGGGTAGCGTCTCCTGCTTGTAGTACACGGACGTCGACTATAAGTCGAGCGCCAATAGTCCTGCTGCCTCGTTTGGGAGGCTTACACGTCCGACTGGCGATATATCCGCTGTGGAGACGACTTAAAGTCGTTCTCCATTACATAGACGCCGACATAGAGTCGAGCGCCAGTGTCTTCGTTGCCGACTCAAGGTCGAGCAACGGTCCATGGACATGATGGTGGGAGAGGGAGAGAGTAGAACGATAGACGCTTACGCGTCCTTTCGCGGATGTCGGCCGGTACGCCGGATCGCGAGAACACATCTTTGTGATGAGTTTTTTGAGCTCAAATAAATCAAATAAAATCGCAAAAATTCGCAAAAAATGCGAGTGTTAGGCGGGTGTCTGCCCGCGGGTACTCGTGGCCAAAGGCAGACACCCGCACTCGGGTAGGCACCCGTGATAACACTCTACTCGTATAGGGCATACACTCGGCACCCGAGTGCCGAGTGCGGGTGCACCCGGGTGCACCCTTAAACACCCAACACTCGTGCCCAGGTCTAGCCACCATAACCTCCTACCCCAGATTCTACTCCGTTTTCACCGCACGGCTACTACGATCACTCTCAGACCGCGTCTTCCTCTGACAATTCTAACGCTCGTTCGCCTCACAAGGACAACGACTTTCCTCCTTCTCCAATTTCCGTTTCCACTGCTCCTTCTTCTCCGGAACCCCTTATTCTCAGAATCGATGTCCATCAGTTTCATCGGCGCGCAGTGTCGCAACCTTGCCACTTCCTTCGTCTCCGTAGAGGAATGCCATTCACCAGCACTCCACTCCTATTTCGTAATGATTTCGTCGCCGGTATGCGAAATGCTCTCTTGAGCATTTCGCGCCGCGCCGATATCGACTCTCCGTGCCCCGCTGCGTTTATTACATTAAGAGGAACGTGTATATAACATTATAGAGTATGTACATGTTGGTGACCTACTTCTGGACGCGTGCGTGCGCCACAGTTCACTCACCAGGCAACGCAATTTTTAATGGACTTTAAAAAAAAAAAAAAAAAAAAAAAAAAATAGGGGAGGGGGGGGTTAGGGTTAGGGCTCAAATAAGGAAAAAAAGAGGGAGGTTTCGAACTCTCGCTCGGGCGAGTACTGACCGAGGCGTGACTTGGGCCACGTGCATCATCGGTTTCAATCGGTGTAAAATCGGTGTCGTCGGGGAAAATCGGTGTATTTCGGTGTGCTTACCCAATTTGGGACTCCCCTCCGCATGGCGATGTAGCCGATTTTAGGATTCCGTAATCTGATCGCAATGCGACAATTTTAGCCAGATTCGGGTTACATTCGTACTAGATCCTAGCATTCTGTACTCTGCCCGTAATCAGCTCATTCTGCCCACATTCCACACACATTCCATCCTCAAGCACGTGAGCCGACTGCCCCCACTCGTGTCTGCCCGCATGCGGTTGAGCCATTGCGTCGCTACTGATAGGCCCCGGGAAGCTCCCCTAGACCGCCGGCGAAAAATTGAATATTCGAGGACCAAAATGTGCCAAAATCGCGGCGAATATTTGAATATTTGAGGCTCTGAGAGCCCAAAGCCCAGCGAAATTTTGAATATTTCAGAGGCTGAGGAGGACCTCCAACACCAACCTGGCAGAGCTATGGTTTTGGAGTAGGCCGGACATGGATGAGCAGTTTCGCCGTCGTATGATAGGTAAATCAACCTACAACGACGCCCAGCACTGCCGAGCAGCAAGAAAATCGAATTTTCAAGGTGTGTGACTGCCATCACAGTACGTGACATCCCCAGCGATTTTTGAATATTTGAGGTCTTTTTAGGGCCAAAAAATTGAATATTTGAGGCTCTGAGGCTCGCCGGCGGTGTAGGGGAGCTTCCCAGGGCCTCTACTAGTCTCCCGTAGTCAGCCTACTATAAATCCGCAACAAGTTCCGTTTATAGTAGTCTGATTTCAGTCGCGCCCTTGATGTAGGAGCTGGGCCTTCGTCCTAATCGGGACAGACGAATCCGGACAGACGAATGCGGACAACCGAATGTGGACCGACGAATGCGGAATCCCAATTCGGACGACAATTTCCAGCTCGTTCCCGCCATATTTGCATGTTCATCTCTTTGACAGGGGCAAATTGTATTGCTTTGAGTCTACTAAGGCACCTGCCTTTGGTTTAGAGCAACAAACATGAATTTAGACTGCTCGGACCTGAACGGTACCGGGCTCTCACCAAGGTCTCAATCCCGGCGAATTGCACAGTGTTTTCACCAAATCCACATATTACCAGGAAGTAACATTCATCAGCAGAGTAAATAGCAGCAAGACAAGGAACATTACGCGTAATTCAGATGTTTTCAAGAGACTAATGGGACGACGCGCGTCGAACTTGATGGCACGTGATCTCGGCAAACACCGAAGGCCCAGCTTCTACATCGGCCTGCCAACCAAAAACAGACTAGGCCTCTACTGATTCCTCCATCCATCGAGCTTCTTGATATGCAGTGCCTTCTGTTTGTGGTACGGGGCTTTCAGCACAAGTTGGATCTTCCGGTCAGAGGCGTCTGCCGTGCTCGTCGTATCTGCATCAAGGTTTTAAGGTCGTCGGTTGGTTAAAAGGGAGGGGCGGCCGTGTCATCGTAGCCGTTTGTAGCCGTCGTCGTAAGAAGTCAATAAGCATTAATCGGCTTGCCGGTCAATGTTGGAGTATAATGGTGTTGACACAATGCGACACGACGAAGATAGAACTTAGTGGTCACGCTGCCTGAGCTATCTAGAATATGGCTGAAATGTGCTTGGATTCCGACAATTCTAGCTATATTCTAAAAAGCTATGATCTGGATCGAATGTTCTTCGAATGTCAATCGAATGACCTCATTCGAGTCATATTCGGACCGTCCATAATCTACGGCTCTACGCAGTGCACCATCTTATGACTGCGTTTTACGATACGGACTGGGGTAGACATGACTTAACCACCTACTACAACCATCCTGCTTGCCTTTTGTTTTCCTTTGATTCGCAATCCTATACTGTTGCCTAGCGAATATCGACGGATAAGAAGGCCAGCACTGCGCTGGTTTTACACTTTTTTTCGCTACTACGATAGGTCGCGAATACGGCCTCGAAATACAAGCGATACGACTACTGGATGTCGAATCGAGCGACCTCCAGAATACCCGTCCCATCCCTACGGAACACCCACGACGACTCTCGACAAGAGTCATTTGGTCCACGACCGATCCGCCGCCGACAGCGGATGCAAGATGCTATTTCCCAACTCCCGTTCACGTCTCAGGACTCGTTCTATTTTCGCAAACTTTCAATGACTTTGCCGTACATTCAATCATCCTCAAGAACGAAAACGATAGCAGATTCAACAAATCCCAGATAACTGTGGATCAATTCGTTCTCCAGGTGCGAGATCCGGATGCTGGGGCGAGTTCAACATCGACCGCGTTCACGTCGCCGTCCTCCTCCGCGTCTCAACTATCGACATCCTCTGAAACGACCGCTGTCCCCACATCAAATCCTACATCATCCGAGCTACCCACTGGCGTCATAGCCGGCGGTGCTGTTGCGTTTGTTGGTTTCCTGGTGGCGCTATTTCTGTGTCGGCGGCGTCAACGTCATCGACGTGCTGCTGCTACAGGTGGAACAGAGCGTGGCATTGCAGAGGCGCCACACCCATTTCTCGTTGGTTCAGCACCCACTTCATCTACCTTATAACACATATATTAACGAAACTACACCATTTCGTTGTCCTCTGTTTGTTATCATCGTCCTCGGTCCGAAATCCCCAAAATGCTGATTCCTCTCTACATCCTTCCTTTCACCGCTCGAAATGGCCCGTGGCTCCTCTCTCAACCGCTGCCTGCAACTGTGCTGTCCGCAGCACGCCGTCTTTCACGCGCAGTACAAAGCTGCCTGGGTTGACTTTTACCTACCTTTCGACAGTTGATGTTTCGCCGACCCGACATGTCTAACCCAGGTCTAACCAGAGGACCAACGTCATCCACGACCCGAATGCCCCCGTCCACTGTTTTTTGTTGGTGGACGCGTTGGTTTACACCTACCTGACACCTACGACATTTTCCCCGCGGCATGCGCACTTTCACTCAGATCAATCGGTCATCTCGCGGTTGAGTCTCGCTCATCGCGTGTATGAACCGATTCCTTTCCGGTCGCAATGCCGGTTCTCCTCCTTCTCGTTGTATGACCAGAGGGTTGAGGTCAGTAAGTTTCTGAGGCTTGGCCCAGGTACATATGATTGGATTCTTCTTGGAGAACTCGCTGAATGTTTTCCAGATTTCTTTTTGTCCCGGGGTCTACATATTGCCATGGGTTAAAGTAGGACAAAGTACTGTACTTCTAAGTTGAATGTGTCCCTTGATGTGTCCTCGCGTATCCTCTAAGCTCTTAAACTTCTCGACACGATAAAAAAGTCCTGCCGTAACAGAGCGAAGCGAAGTCAATGCTCCTAGTGCCAGTAAATCGGGGCGTAGCGAAGCGAAGCCAAGTCTTGTATCCTTCAAAGCATTCTCGTACCAAAAGCTCTCCAGTCACTACGGCCTCTGAGATGATTCAGAGTAGTAGTAGCTCATTGGGAGTCCCGCAGCATCAACTGTCGCGCGACCGTCTGCCAAGGCGCGAGACAGATGCGGGTCCCGTTGAGCCCGACGCAGATGATGATCGTGATGAGTTGGCTACACTGCCTCCTGAGTATGAGCAGGTGTTCCATAGGGCGGGATCACGTACGAGGACGTTGCCTCCCCCGATGCCATCATCGTTGCGGAAGCCTTGATATACAAAACTTGACGTTTGTTGTTTATTTTCTCTCTCTAGGGTTTACTTCGTTGGGTTTTACTGGTATACATACCACCTTTTCTTACCATCTTACCAGATATAGCCATTCATACTATCGAATTACTGTAAGATAGTGTAGCCCTTGCCAGATACAATGTGGCGCGCACTTTTCGAAGTTGGCAAACTAAAGTGCTGTAGCTTCGAAGTCCAGTAAATTCGTCTGGGGAAGATATCAGTATGTGACGATATGCTTGCGCAGAAAGAGGAGGGCGAACTAGACACTGGACAGGATCTCCCAGACACTTACCGTCGGCCAGAAGTCCAAGGTTGATTTTTCAAAAACAGTTGTATTTCATCGATCAATTTGTCATTTCGGAAGGTCGCTGGTTCAAGTCCCCGTTAGAGCACAATAGTTTGCTCAATCTATCTCACCACATACTCTTCCCCGTTGAGTGAGACAAACCAGATGAATGAGATAAGAGTACTTCGGAGCCCTTCTTGGGATGACGGCAACTTGCAGTACTAGGCTACTTTCATGGTCTGATTGAGAACCCTTCAGCCAGATACCTCTGTTATGTGTATTGCTGGCCGGATACCTCTGCTATGTGATAAGCCACCTTCAGAGCATGTGTCAGAGCTTCTAGACCAGCTCCTCTGAAAAATAGAAGCTGTGAAAATGAGTCTACTTACTACATCTATAAGTACATACTAATTCTTGAGAAGAGTATTCAAGAAGCCAAGGACACACCCTCAGTAAGTAATGTGCAACAACAGGGGAAAATGGGATACATTTGAGGCTTTATGAGGCCCTGTCTGTCTCACGAGGCAGTGTGGCGCACGCAGCGCCTAATTCGGAGAAATCGCGCCGATCACGTGACCTCTCGTATCTGTTCCCTGCTCGAATTCTGGAGCTTCCCACATCTGGGAACGGTGTTCCCCTAGCTAATAGCGTCTATGGGATCACCTAGGGCTCACAGCACATGCACAAGTGCAATATTACAGAGGTAATCTTGAGACGGGGTCGGGGCTCGAACGTGCGACCTGCCCGAAAATCTCCACTCGGGTCTCTCTGAAATGAAAATTCTCAAAAAAGCATCCTTGGACTTCTGGCCAGCAATAAGACACTGGCAAGATTGGTGACGGTCAGAGTCTAACGGCGAGATGCCGTCAATAATGCCGGGATCGAGTGACTCGATCGAGCTATTTTTCGCCATCGTTTCCAAACCATCCAACTGCCATCCTTTGAATCGCGGCCATGGTCTCCCGTCCTGATGATGGCTGGTATTGTACGCTGAGGCGTGATGTTCTTACCTGTCTGCTCCCTCTCTCTGTACTCCTCACTGCGCTGTTCCTGCCAGGGGGCATAGTACATACATGGTCAACCTCAAGAACGTCAGCTACGACGACCGGGATTTCACTGACCTAAAATACACGGGAACGAGCTGGTTCACCGATGGATCCTGGAATGCGAGCAACGTAGGGAGGACGGGGACTCTATCGACAGCGCGAGATGTCGACGCTATAGTGACCTTCACGTTTCCTCGTGCGTTCAGTGCTTGAATATCTGAAAAACAGCCTCACTCTTAACAGAACCTGCGAATGCGTTTTATTATTATGGCATTCCACAATGCTGCGGGGGCAATTACTCGATATGCGTGGATTGCCATCCTGACGCGCCCCAATTCAAGCCTATAGACGCCGTGAACCGTTCGGATGACGGTCGCAACCCTCCTGTGTGTATTATCTTGCATTGAATGCTTAGCAGCCATAATTTATATTTCTCTAGGTCATACTATTTTCATACACCTTCGAAGACTTTGGCATACATGAAATCATCCTCAAGAATAACAACGATACCAGATTCAATGAATCGCAGATTACTGTGGATCAATTTGTTCTGCAGGTGGAAGACTCGGATGCTGTTTCGAGCTCCAGCTCAAGCTCGACATCTTCCGTCTCACAGACCGCTGCCGCTGTTGCAGACGCCACTACTCCATCCAAGTCACCCCTTGGCCTCATAGTGGGTGCCACGCTGGGTGTTCCCGCACTTCTTGCCTTCCTTGTCGCGGTCTTCATGGCCTGGCAGGGCCGTCGGCGACGCGCTGCTAAACGAGAGCGACCCGCTCCAGCGACGGGGCCGTTCCTTCTTGCTTCCGCTACTACATCGCATCCCTCGAAGCATTCCCGCTCTACAGTCCGTGCGCCCACCGAGACGGTCCCGGATAGTAGCGGTAGCACGTCCGCCGCCCCGCCACGTTCGTCGCGCAGTCGAGAGACGGATGCGGGTCCCGTGTAGCCCGATGATGAGGACGATGCTGATACGCAGTGTAGCCTCCCGAGTATGACCAGGTGTTTCGGAGGGCTTCCCAGAATAGGCTTACTAGGACCTTGCCTCCCCTTCCTCCAGTACCGTCACCGTCATCAGCACCACAGAAGGATTGATATGAAAGGTGTCTTCTTTTTTCCTCTTTAGTGTTTACATTGTTGCACTTGAATTCCTCCCACTTTTACTTACCAGCTACTTAATCATCTCCCGTTGTCTATACTATTATCTCCAAGTCCTTTACAGGATCATTTTACTTATGTGGCGCACAGGTGTGTTCAAACTATCCCTTGTCAGTGCATTTGGGAATGAGTTTGCTATACGCGGCTCGAGAACAGTCTTCATATCGTGATATCTGCCAGGCTTGAGCAACGTGATGTGGTCGATGGTCGATGTGGCTCTCCCTCCCTTGTGGGGTTTGAGTCTACTTGGAACCTCACTTGGCGTGTACCAGTGCGATGTCGCTACTACTAAAATACAACATCAATTCCACTTTCGGGGGTCATCCAAGCCCTGGTGGTCGTATTCCCAATAATTTTCTTGAACTTTGAAGGGGATTGGAATATCGATTTTCTTTCTCAGGAGGGATTTGACAAGATGAAGGAGATCATGGGAGATATTTTTGAAAGTACCGCTGCTTTAGGGTGAGCATGGATCTGTTTCTGCTATGTTTCATTATTGAAGATTCTTGTAGGATGGATCCATCACTCCTGCCAGACACAAATATGAAGCTTGAACAAAGATGGACGATGGTGATTAAGGCTTGATGTTGATCACCGCCAGAAATTGAATGCTTGGACATCCATCGACATCACGCAAGAGATCTTGCAGATAAGAATTGGATATCTACGACTTTGATATAGCTAGGGCAATCAAGCGCACGTTTCTGCAATACACTGGTAAAGTTACATCTCCAGATTAGCGCACGACATCCGACCTCTCAAGGAAGTCCGCGTGAACGAAACAGACAAGGCGGTTGCATCCTGTAGGCTGTACACGGTCGCCCTCGGCCAAGCCATCGATGAGGTCGAGAGGGGAGGGACTTGATCAAAATCCCCATCAAAAACAAGGATGTGCGTCTGATCGGAAAATTTCTGACATTTACTTCCGGTCTCCAGTGACCCAAAGGGTAGCGTGGCGACTGACCTTCTAGACAGTTGAGGCTTTTCAAAATGGCGGGCGGAGCCGTTGCGCCTCTGCTCTTTCGCTTTTTCTCACCACTTGCCAATCCTCGAAGGGTTGTGCCATCCGCTTTCCCTTTTTCCGAGTCGTCGGGAATGTGCTGGCTATGGTCAGCGCAAAGAATCTGACCTACGACGACCGGGATACCGACCATCTGAGATACGCGGGGTTCTGGTTCAACACGGGGTCCTATAATGCGAGCAGCGTAGGCCAGACGGGGACCTTATCGTCCACAGAGGACTTCAATGCGAATGTTACGTTTACGTTTCCTGGTGCGTCGCGCTCGTCTGTTCCTGCTGAAGAGGTATTGAATGGAGCTGATAGAGCCTGCGAATGCGTTTTATTATTTTGGAATTCCCCGCTGTTGTGGCGGCTCGTACGCCATCTGCATCGACTGCGACCCCAACGCTCCAAACTTTATCGACATCGACGCCGTGAACCGGACAGATGATGGCAAAAATCCTCCAGTGCGTCCCCCCCCGTGTGCTTTTGACTATACATTTATCGTTGCCACAGGTTGCGCTATTCACGAAGACCTTTGACGACTTTGGAATCCATGAAATCATCCTGAAAAACCAGAACGACACCCGGTTCGGAAAGTCGCAGTTGACCATAGACCGCTTCGTCCTCCAGGTGGAAGACCCGGATGCCGTCTCGAGTTTCAGCCCGAGCTCTGTTATCGCGACGGTGGCTATTCCATCGGAGTCGGCCTCAACGAAGGCCTTGGACTCATCATCCTCCTCCACGCCCGTCGGCCCAATAGTGGGCGGCATAGTCGGGGCATCGCATTCGTCGCCCTCCTCGCCGTCGTCTTCCTCTGCCGGCGAAGACGACACCGCAACCTCGCCGCACCCCAAACCGAGCGGGGCATGTCCGAGTCCAACCCCCGCCCCTTCCTCCTCAGCACCGTCACCCACACGCCGACGGGGACAGTCACGTCGTCGGCGTCGTTCTCCCAGCCCAGAGGGTACACGAAGGGCACGGGTACTCTAGTTGCTTCACCGACGGACACGGCGGTATCGCATACGTCGCGGCTTCCGTCGCGCGACCGTGTGCCGAGGCGGGAGACGGATGCGGGGCCGGTGCACGCCGATGTGGAGGACGACGACGATGCGGTGACGCTGCCGCCAGAGTACGACCAGGTCTTCCGCGGGCATACTGCAGGGCCATCTCGGACGTTGCCTCCTGTTCCTCCAATACCACCACCGCATCTACGGCACAAGTCGTGATATTCATAGTATTTAAGTATTTCTTGCTTGTTCTTCTTTAGTGTCTTTATGGTTGGATTTAAATCAGTTGTATTCACATTCGTTTCATTTCATTTAAGTACATTAATTTACTTATTCCTTACTTACATATCGTTCAGTTGTACTACAAGTATACCATAGAACTTTTAGTTCGTGTATATCGCCGCGCAGCAGGCGCTGTCGAAATCTATATGGCGAAAAGCGAGTCGGACGTGAGTTCATGGTAGAGACCTGACTGCTTAGTGTTCATTAACAGAGTGTTGTTCTGCGAATTTACGAGATGCGGGCACTTGGCGTTAGCATCTGCAAACATCAAAGGCATTTCAAGATGGAAGGAGCCCAAACGGACCAAGGAATATTGCTCGTGGATAGAGCTATGAGAAGGATACAAGGTCAAAATTATATCGGAAACGTGCGAAGAGCAAGTACGAATCGCACAAGAAAAAACCCAAACACAAGGAATCGGATCTGTCCAAAGTTCCGACACGTGAAGCATGCGATACCCGCAAGTTCCTTGCAATTGACGGAGCTGAGGTTTGAGAAAAAAGGTCCCTAGCAAAACCGACCCCACCAACAGGACTCACCAGGCGAATTCGGCCATCGTTGCCAAATGAAATGTCAACGAGAGTCATATCGCCACCGAGTCGGAAGGGAATCCTACCTAGCACAAATGAGGCGAAGAAAGTAACACGTCCGAATGACTCTTAAATGAGTGGCGGAAGAGACAGGCCCACAGAATACACAGGTTCAAGCTTCGAATTGTTCTTCGAACATGCGCTGAACACTCAGTTCATATAACAAGCATAACCTGGGCTTAATAAAACACTGTGGGGCTCCAGTCACGCGTTAAACACGCACCATCCGCGTGGCTTTACAGCACTACAGCCTCTTGTTCCCGATTTGTGCAACTGGCGAGATCGATCCTGCCAGCGGCGAGTATCGACGTGGAATCGTTGCCCGCAGAGATTGACATGGAAGAGAAGAATTGCTCCAGATCCAGCACACGAGGGTGGTTAGTTATACACACGTCGCATTAACATTATATGGGCCTAAATCGTACAACAGTTGAGGGAGGGCTTAGTACATCTCCAAACTCATGCCATCGTGGATCTCGTAGTCGGAGAGTGTTATATGGTCCTTGTATGTTGTATACCTAGTTGCGCCGATTAGACGAGAGCTGTGGTAGAAAGAGCTGTTGAACGCACCATTTCTTGAGGACGATCTTCTTATAATCAGTACCAGTCTGGGCGGCTATGAGCTTCTTGAGGTCGCCGACGGTGTCGTCGGGACTGCATTTGACGCGGACTAGCAAAAGATATTGAGTCATGAACCGTGGTCAGCGATGTAGGCCAACCTTTGCGTCCGAGTCGGTCGTTAGCAATGACCTGAGATACTGAGTCTAACAGAATAATCCATGAAAAGACGGCGAACGTACTTCAATTAGGGCCATGTTTCTGGCGGGGTGGTGGTGGTGGTAAGAGGACAAGGCGTTGTTGATCATTGTTGACGCATCAGCTTGCCTATATACATCCACCATCCTGCATGTCGCCGACGCTGGCGCTGCAGACGACGACGGTGAGCGCGTCGCTGTTACCGCTGTTGTTCCTCATCGAATTCTGTAGAAATGGACGATGTCGGCGAAACAAATAGCCTCTCCGAGCTGCTGGGAACATCCAAGGTGCCCGAGCTGACGAGCTCATCATCGCAGGCCTACCTGTCCTATCTCACCACCCTCCCTCTCCATAATCTGCTCTCGGAACCGAGTCTACTGCAGACGCAATCCCACCATCTCACATCCAGTCTCACGTCGTTGACCCACACCTCATATCCGACCTTTATTTCCCTCCATGACACTACCACCGCCCTTTCCACGTCGTTGGACTCGCTGTCGACGTCGCTGGACTCGCTCATAAGCGACAGTCTACCCGCACTCGAGGACAGCGCGTCGAATTGGCGCCAGCGGACGGAGACTGTGCTTGGGGAACGAAGAAAAGCCCGCGTCGTGCTCGAGCAGCATGACAAGATACGCGATCTCCTAGATATTCCCCTTCTTATCGACACCTGCGTTCGCAATGGCTTCTTCTCTGAAGCATTGTCCTTAGCCTCCCACGCCACGTCCCTCTATTCGTCTTCGCCCGCTCCCCCATTGATTCTCACCTCCATCATAACCGAAGTCCGGCATTCCATCACCCAGATGCTATTCTCGCTTCTCGGCACTCTCCACGAACCCAACCGGAAACTACCAGCGTTATGGAAGGCCGTCAACTTTCTGCGAAAAATGGAAGCGTTTGACTTCGAAGAGGGTGTTTTCCCTGAAGAGCAGATTGCCTTGGCCTTTATTACGGGAAGAGAGGCTTGCCTCAAGTCATCTCTAGAAGGCTTCAGTCGTGATATCAATCGACTCGTAGGCATGCCATCGTCGGACACAGCCGCCAAGGAGGACTTGGCCGCATCACTCAAAAAGTACATTGAAACCTGGCGAGAAGGTGTCAACGACATTATATCGCACTACACCACCATATTCTTAGAACGCCCTGCCTCCACCTCTGCACCCGCTTCGAAATCGGTGACCCCTTCTTTACAACCGCTACTCGCGACATATGCCTCCCATGCTCTCCAACGACACCTTCTCCCGCTCCTACGAAACACCCTCCCCCATATCCCCCTCTCTTCCCTCTCAACAATCCACGATCGCCTCGCACATTGTGCCACGGCTTTCGCCCGCGTCGGCCTAGACTTTAGAGGAGTCCTCGGAGACGTTTGTTCGCATGCAGTGCTTAGATCCGTGCAGGATGAGATGAGGGAGGTCACGGCCAATTTCGTCGCACTGCTTAAGCAGAAGACGGGCCGGCCTACGTCGTCGCAGTTGAGAAACTCGACGCCGCCGTCGGAGTGGGCTATCACTGCGAGCGCAGCTGCTTCGCCACCCAAAAGTAGTGCACCGAGTAAATCGTTACATGTCCCTCCGCATGTATTGGCGTCCTATCCACCGGTGGCACGATACACGAATGCCCTGCTTTCGCTGTTCAACGACTTTCGCAAGGTCGCGTCCGTTGCGATCGCGTCCACTTTGCGAGCTGAGCTTGATTCTTGTTTGGCTGAGGCGGGCGAGGCTCTCTTGCGCTACGTGAAGAATGTGGTTGGGCAGTCGGATGCGGAAGCGCGGATTGGGGAGGCATTGGGGATGGTGTTCTTTGCGGTATTCATGCCGTTCGTTCGGCGTGCGTTTGGTGAGGGTTTGTACCAGGTGAAGGAGGACTATACGGCTGTGGAAGGCGAGGATACGTCGTTGTCCAAGACGATGCGAGAATGGGAAGGGTGGCTTGAGACGTATACAGGTGGCTAGGTTTCGAGTTCTTCTTCTTCTTTGATGTTCTACTATGGAATGGATCCCGATGAACTGAGTTTTTTCCTCTGCCAGTGCTGCCCCACGTGCCGCTACTTGGTCGTGCAAATATTGATCGCGCCCTATACATCGCGTTCCTACCGCCATGCCTCCCGTTCAAAGCTGGTTTTCGCGCTTCATCGCATCTCAACACTGCCATCCGCGAATTCCACGCGAAGACAGTCAACGCATATATTCAAGGCTTGATAGTCACTCTCGCTGCCGCTCGCATTCGGTTGGCATCCCACATTCGCGGCCGAATCATTCGAATACGAATCACGGAAGCGTTAGCCTGGAACTTCTATTTAACACAGAATGCTGTAAAATGTTGTGCTACTTCGGACAGTTCTCCAGATAGCTGAATGTAAGTTGACTCCGACATTTGCACGTTCTCGGACTCAATTTGTATTCAGCTGGGAAGAGAACATTCGGCAACACATTCAACAAGGTCAAGGTGGTGGAGATGGACCAGCCAACCCGCAAAATAGCATCATCATCGAATTTGCCACAGGCTAACAGCCGCCATGGGCTGTAGGCGGGGACACATATCCGTACGACGGTCACGCGCAAGGCTCGCAGCCGCAGCAAGTATCGCCAAGCCTTCCCCGCCTCCAGTTGCAATCACGAACAAGCTGACGACGTCCTCACTCGTTCAAGGTTACGATCTATCGTCAAGTGTGGCGGAAAGTATTTGCAATTATATGCGTTCCGAGACACGAATTTGGAACCATCATCAACAGAACCAGCATCCCCAGGCCATCTTCTACTGTCCATGGGTAACCTATCGATGGTGGCAGACTTTCCTAAACGCCGCGTGTCTTTTTTACGGACTTCCCGTTGAGTCGAAAAGAGGGCCGGCCACCTCAGCTGCATGCAGCTCGCACCGGCAACCTCTGACAGTATCCCGCATATCGTTCTGTAGCGAACCTCATCTGTTCCAACAGCTGAAGACAGACGGGATGCGCTCACGCTTCTTCGTCCAATCCAGCTCTTCCACCCGAAGTGGCTTCGTAAAGAACAGGTCACTCGTGAATCGTGATGGAAGGAATCGCTCCCAAGAGAAGATTAACACCAGATGGACTGGTACCTTCGCGGGAAGGACTCTACTCACGTCTTCGCTCAAGATCGATGTGACGTTGATAACCTTCAATACATACTTACATCGGGAGCAGATGCTGTAAACGCACGCCGTCCGTCCGTCTCTTCGATATATAGACATCACCACCAGCATGTGGTATGGGGGCCAGCGTCCCGGTGTTCGTCTTCTCTCTGTCAAACGAAATGTTCTAGGCCGGCTTGTCACCGCCGCATGACAGCATCCTGCGCGTTCTAACTAACCTTGGGCGTTTGCACGCCGAATGGTGTTTGGGTTTTGACTGCTATTGGGCGGACGGTGATGGTGGTGGTGGTGGTGGTGGCATACGTGGGTCTCGCCTCTGGCATTTCTCCTACTTGACGCGGGGCGCATCAATCAACCGCATCAAATGGGTGGAGATTGAGCTCGTTCTATGCTCTGTACTATGAGATGAGCGTGGGCTCTTCGCGGATAATCGGTACGCAGCATTCTTCGACGGGGTGCCGCGTCCGAGTTCAAGATCTTTAGCACTGCGGCAGTTCGTGTCCTTACGATACCATGCTATGGCCGTGTCGTAACCCGTTAATTATGGGCTTCCGGCCTGACAATTGAACGTACGTATCATATGCTTGCATGCCATTGTCCGCCCAAATGGGCGCGCGCGAAATTTTCTTTTGCTCATTGTCAAGTTCGGCTGCCATGCCGGATATGATGTTTCAATATACCGGTGACTGATGTTGTGCTGGTAATCTCCGTCTCTGCATTATTGTTACAGTCGGTATGTTATGGAGGTGTTATTTGGGTGTTATACTAGTAGGGTCTAGGTCTCGATTTTGTGGCGACGTAGTGGGGGCGGCGGTGGCTCACTTCACTAGAGCTGGTACGGCGTCAGTGGCCGTGTTTTGGTACGATCAAAGCGTCCAGAAGGTGACTGGCTATCTTTACCTACAGAGAGGACAAGCTTGAGCATGATGGGTGAGTCGCAGGGTCATAGAAGGCACATTAACAGGTCTGAGTCATGCTAAAAAAATAAACAATTAGGATTTAATCGATGAGGGAGTCGAGTCACCACGGACGAGCGCGTGAGTGGAGCCATGTGTGGTGCAAGTTCATACTTACGGTTTCCGTTGGAGATCCTCAGGAATGCACTTGCATCGATATGTAAGCCTCCATAACAATAGACAGATCTGAGCATAAAGCGGAACTCTCTAGAAGGAGATGGCGGCAAATCCACCAGCCCATGTCCGGTGTAATAGCATTAACATCTGGGCAGACTTACGTTCGCGCTCTTCTTGGCTGCGCTGTGGAACAGCACTTGGATTGGCAGACAGCTGAAGTATGTATGTATGCGTGCACCCTGCGGCTGTGGTGATTTTTGAACCCGGGATTCAGCGCTTTGCTCCGGATGGGATGACATTGATTAAAACAATGACGACGTTAACGCGAGTGTTCAGGCGTCCTGCGGCCAGGGCGAAAGCGGTGCATGATGCATGATCCCAAGTCGACACGTCCCAGAGTGGCAGTCTGTGACACGGGAGGCAGATCACTGATGTCGATGAGGATACTACGGGGAGTCGCGTCGTTTCCGGAAAGATTACAAGTATCAGATGCGAGCTCAGGCTGGCGGCAGCCGCCGCGGTAAGTACGGAGACCTTTGACTCCATGTTTGGGCCAATATCGGAAATAAAACATGCGGCGAATTTTTCAGTACCGTGCGTGCACGCGTCAATATTTGGTCGTAGGCGGATAAAGTTTGGCTGAAATGGAGGGTAACGTTACCGTTCATGCAAAGTTGGCTTGGCGGTTATTGTTCCATAAGTAGGCGCTGGGAAGGAAAAGGAAGTGATTGAGTCATTCCCTGGTCATTCCGGAGCCTGCACGGCCAAGAAGCTGAGGCGCGTGTAAATAACCATAGTCTTTGAGCAGGCTGTGACTCGAAGGCTGTCGTAAGAATGGGAGAACGTAAGGCTCCGTAAGCATGCGCAGTCAAGTGCATAGGCGGCGGTAGTTGGAAAGCCCAGAAAGTAGTAAGGATAGACATATGCAGAGAACGCTCGCTTAGATGTGACTGTAGATTGACTTGACAAGATCTCCGTCGAGGGAGCAGGAAATGGAAAAGTGCACCCACGGTATCCTTCCGGATTTAGTACGTACAGTACGTAACAGTCACTAAACATCGCCGGCTCTCCCTTGTTTTGTTTCATTGACGACCTCAATTCGGGACTTGTCTGGGGGCACAATGACTCGCCCGACCATATAAATACGGGCCCATTGTCCTGTGTACCTTTCGCCTCTGTCTACAGCTACGGGTTACACCCCCCGGATTCCCTCTGGTCTATATTTCTTGTACTACTACTCGTCATGGGCCTCTCATACGGCCTCGGTGCGTATTGCTTCTGGTACCGCAACACGACACGAGTGAGTTCTTCGTCGCCGCCCCCCGTTGTCGATCCTAATATTTTTCAGGCTTCCCCTCACGATCTATCATTCGCTATTACGCCTTCCTATCCTCATCCCCGACGTTCACAACCTATCTCCCGTTCTCCCCGCTCCCGTTTCCCACTTGAGATCGTACTCGCCATCATCGAGCACGCGCAGTTCGATGATTCGTTGCAAGTCGACCGCTCGCTCCTGCGCGCATGCTCCCTCGTCTGCACCGAGTGGTCTACAGCGGCTCAAAAGCTGTTGTTCCGCAACGTCATACTTCGCTCCTCATCAGACTACGCGTCACTTCAGATGGCTGTAGACTCCACCACCGCCAAAGGTCGCGTCCTCGGCGACGCCATTCGGCATTTGCGTGTCATTCTAGATCATAATCAACCATTGGGCCTTTCAGAGCGGCTGTTCGCCGAAGCCGTTCTTCTTTGCCCGAACCTTCGCGAGCTCAACCTCTCCCTCTTTGGTTCCGCCTCGCCTGGTAGGGATATTATTGGTTCTCCGAGCTACCTCCGCATGCGTCGTCCCGCCCCGTCGTTTGACGAAGGCACGCTTGCGTTGTTGCGCTGCGGGCCACAAATTTCACGTCTTCAATTCACCAACTGGTCGGACAACCAGCTGTCCCTGACGCAGCTTCTCAGCGTGTGGCCCATGCTCGCATCACTTTCCATTGGCGGTACTGCCCCAGAACTGCCACCAATCGCTTCCGAGCCTTTCCCGTGCGCGCTTGCAGAGCTAAACATGAACTTCCAACATCCTCCTTCGTTGGACTTTATGGACTGGCTTCTCCACAACTCCACGGAGACGCTGCGTGTCGTCGGGCTCGAGCAGGATCCTTCTACCCGCTTCCTCGAATATCTTGTCGATATGCACGGGTCCAAGCTTGAGTCTGTATCGCTCCCATCTTGCTCCCATGATCAGGCACGAGCTCTTCATCGGTGTTCAGCTCTTCGGCAACTCATTGTCGAGAGTCCTTTGGCAACACCCTTATGCTACAGGAACCCGTCACATTGTCTCGAGCACATGGCTCTTGGCCTGAACCGGATGACTCCCCTTCAAGGCGTGATGGATTCAATCAAGTCGCAGCATTCTTTGAAGGCTGTCACCGTACATCTTTGGGGCGGCGAGGAGCATTCATCATTCTCGTCCTTGAAGATTGCCTGCGCCTATCGTGGTATTCCTATCCGGGTAACCAGAGACATTAGGGTGTTTCGACGCATGCTCGTAAGTGGATACCGTTCACGCCACACTTCAATCACTCATGATTGGATTCCACAGCGCGGCGATCTCATCCAGGACACGGAATGTTAAACCCGCGGGTGGACTTTCAGCGCCTCATAATCTCAAACACATCGGACTCGTTGTATCATTATAGTTTCACGTTTCCCGCGGGCATCTTCGTGCTCAGCTACGCCTTTACGACTTTTACGACAACGACACATCCCACTGTACAGCAGCCAATTCACTTTTCACGCATCGACTACACATCGCACTTTTCTAGCATACGCCGCCCATCCAATCATCCGTTATAATCGCATCGATGGACAAAACCAGTACCTGTACATTTCATCCCTATTTCTTCGAACTAGCCAGTAGGAAAGGATTTTACTATTTCTTTCGAACAGCATCCCCTCAATCGTATATTCTATTTAGACTTATTCCAATAACATTACCTGCCGTTTTGAATACCATTGCCTATGGCAGTTCACAGTTTTGCCGACGGACTTGTTTCTACGCGAAGCCCAATCTGGGGTTGAACGTTGAAATGAACAACTGGAGGTTAGGATGTACCTTCAATTGCGTGATCCGCCGATGGCTTGCATAAGGAGTCGAAGATCTTTGTTCCTAGCGAAGCCCAACTTGGAGTAGAACGTCGCACGACTGGAGATTGGGAGGCGCCGCTCATATAACACTATTATAATTATGCAAGCGAAGGCAGTTTGTTGAGGCGGGTTCGTAGTTACATTTATAAGTAGGCACGAGCACAGCATACAGCAGGATTGGTACGGGGGTTGTGCTGTCGCATTTGGGCAAGTGAAAGAGCTCAAGTGCCACGGCAAGACAGATGTGACATACACTACTGTATACTTCAGTCGCCCACCGGCTTGACGAAACCGTTGCCGGTGGTGATCAACGTTCTAGGGGACCCATAGCGTTACCGGTATATACCGCTACTCATCGCACCCTCGCGATAGTAGACGTTGGCACTTCTTTCGTCGGATGCTTTAGACGTTGAAACGCCACATTGTGTAGCGAGGGCCCTTCTCGTGAGGACATAGCGTACGAGTCCATGTCAACACGTATGTGTTTCCTTGGAGCCCGAAGGTTGCCATCCTTCCAGAGTACGTAGCGCGCCACGAAACCTTGTGATGTTCTAATCAGAGAATCAATCTATCACCAAGTCCAAGCCCATTAAAGACCTAACGGAGGCAAGTAGTACAACTAATGCCGACCACGTATACTTGGGAAGTTGCTTCTAGCAAGATTCTTAAACAGGTATGGTCAACTACGCTCATCCGCCTGCTTTGCGGGACCGAACTCACATTTATCTGCCGGAACGGTTTGCGCAGCCGTCAAGAGTGTCAGTGGCAAACCGGAGTTAGTGCAATCACTCAACTGACTTCCAAAGTTAGCCGACAATCACATCAAGGCACCCCAAGAGCGCAGAAACTTGAGGCAGATTGTCGGGAGCACATAGTAACCAGAAATGATAGATTTCATTGGCACCGCAATAGGAATGTTCTCGTAGCGTAAAACCGGCCTGGAAATTCGCGCGCCTGATGAGCTGAGTTGAACATATGGAGAACCGAAGTGAGAGTATGTAACCGGGACGCAGATCCTGGGATGACGATACCCCGGCGAGTGAGTGTGGATGCCCACTGGAGAGCAATCTATCAGAAACGATCTTTAAGTTCACCACGGCCTCCCGTTCGAGCTATTGAAAGGCCGAGAACATCACGGATGCGGTGAGGAACTTGTGGTGAGGCTCCTTCGCAGAAAGTTCAGTCTTGAAAGGGGACAACTAGATGATTGGTAGAAAGGCGAACCGTGAACAACTTGCAAGTAAATCACCACCTTCATCCGTATTCAGCTTCCTGGGCAGCGGAACGTAAAGGATGGCAATGTTAGCGTAAGGTCTGATCCTGTCTATGCGGGCGAATGCTGACGAGGAGTATTTCACAGGGAGAGAAGAACATCTTTTGAAGTGAATGTCAGGATCTGTTGACATCGTATCCGCACTGTACGCATTCAAATTATCCCTCGGCCCAGTCTAGATGGAGAACTTCAGGGTCTACAGCCTGCGGAGACCGTGTAACGCTGGCATTCAAGTCGGAAGGAGGGACTCCGAGGGAGAGAATTTCGGCATAGTCCGGCATTGAAGGAGCCACCGGCAAGTCCGGCAACTTGACTTCTTTCCTCGCCATCACCGCCAACATGATCATGATGATGGCTCATAGGGCGCTGATCTCTTGTTCTTCCTGTGAAGTTGACCTGCCAAATGGATAATGAAGCAGAGCCCTATGTGCGAGTCGCGACCCGCGACGAGCTTGAAGAGCTCGTATACATGAATCAACGCGCTTTCTATCGCAGTCCTCCTCAGACGTTCTTTTCTGGTGTGACTACGGTAGGTGCCTACCTTTACTCGACGTCTTAATACTTATTCTCATTGTAGCCTCTCAAGACGGACAAGAGCGACTTCAAACGACAAAACAAGCAGCGTAAATTTCTCCGTTTCCTCTTTCGCAGGTCTTGGAGCTATGGCGCTCGAGTCACTGTTGTCGTAATCCCCCCAGCCACCGAGAACGAGAAAGAAAGGATCGCGGCGTCTGCAATCTGGCGGCCTCCGATCACAGCCGAACACAAACCACCCTCGATGGTGGCGGCACTTCGCCTGGGATTGATTCCAGTACTCGCGGCCTGGGGATACGGCGCTCTGAAGGTCTGTTAGCTCCGAATGCGTCAAACGTTTAGAAGGCTGATATATCCTAGCGCATTACGGAACTCATTCATGCTAGTGAATCGTCGCTTGACAAAGGATTCGAAGCTAGGCAGTTGCATGGCACTCCAGACGACGCTTGGTATCTCCAGCTTATGTGCGTTGACCCAGACTTCCAAGGCAAAGGTATAGATGGCGTCGCACGCCCTACATGCATGACCTTCCTCATCTCCTTCTCATCAGGATTCATGTCTAAACTTATCCGTGAGGCGTTTGGGCATACGCCTGATGCTATCTTCACGTTAGAGTCGACGACTCCATACTCTCGAGGTCGCTATGAGCACTTTGGTTTCCAGGCGAGTTTACATCACTGGTGATGTGCACATTCACTTATCTCATTTTCTCGTTCTAGGTAGTCGAAGAAGTGATTGTAGGAAAGGGTAAGGCGGATTCAGGAGGTGTTGTGGCGTCTGGAGAAGCTGCGACCGGCTTTACCATCTACCCCATGATTAAATCATGAGAAAGCACTTCCACTTCATTTGTCTTCTTAGATCAATGAACGACTACTCGAGTTTACCGCTGACCAGGAATCCCATATTTCTTCTCACGACCGTGTTCTCCAGCTTCACCTCGCGGTCAAAACAACCATAACTGATTGATCTTCGGGGATGTTCCTCATGCGTCGCAGTTAGTTATGTCGTTTTGGCGCATTCTCTGATCGGCCAACAAACTGCGATATTGGGAGGATTTATCAGCCAAAAGGCATAGCTTCGTCTTGTTCCCATCTGCCACTATCGCCATGTCAGAAGACAGTTCTGCTGAACTCGCAGTGTTCGTAACGTCCGTCAAGGAGGCACTGGGCAGTATTCTCATCGGTTTTACCATTGCAACTACGTGAGTCGCGCGCCACACCAAACAGAGCTAACAGACGAGCGCCACCGAGCTAGATTATATGGAGTGACAGTCTTGCAGACTTACTTATATTTCCGGTACTATCCGTTGGACCCGATTCTCCTCAAGCTAATGGTGGGCCACCTTAGCATTTATTCCGCAAGGCTTTTGACGATAGCGTCTTACAGGTTACCACGTTCTTTGTGTTGGATACGTTCACTACTGTCTTGGTTTCGCACTCACTGTATGTGTACCTGGTCTTCAACGCTGCAGAAATATCGCGAGACGCCTTCATACCATGGTTGGTCATTGTCTTGAGGATGCTTTCATGATCTGACTCTCGCCCTCTAGGAGTTTTATAGTGCGTTCCATTTCGCCCCTCGACGACGCAGCTCCTAACTATAGCTTCAGCTTGAAAGCGAGATTGTGGTGAGAACAAACTGGTCAGTTGAATCTAGTCTCTCCTAGACAGACTGACGATACGACGTGACGAGCGAGCAAGTACTTGTATGTAGTCTGTTTGTAATCGCGGGGGTGTTGGCCGGCACCCGGTTGCTTATGCAATCGACCCGATTAGGAACACGCGTCTCTCCTAATACCACCATGATCGCGCTCCTCCCACCACAGCACGACGGCCGTGTCATGCTCGTCGGTCCCAGAAAATTTTCCGGGGCTTCTTCTGATTGTTTTCTTTACGTGGCCTCGCTTTTGAAGCACAGTTTGGCTATGTGCCGGTTGTCGCCGTCCTTGGATTGGTTCCGGGGCGGTTTCTTGTGCTTGTCTTCGAGACGGTGCATTTTCGTATGGATATGGGCGGCGTAAGCCCTCTCTCAACTAGGCAGCATGACTACTAGAGGGTTTGAGCGGGCTTGGAGTCTCCGCGGCTGTGCGCAGACCGCCGCGCCCTTGGATTTGGGCGCTCGTCTTTGCGACGGCGTTCCTACGACGACGCGGTGCCACGTATGGGACTCGTCTTCAAAACGGTGCCGATTTGACGACGACTCACGGTGCTCAAGCCCTCGAGACGGGCGGCCTGGATTTTCTTGTTGTTCATTTTCACGTTGTAGCTGGGGCTGGACGCCGTCGCGGACGCATCCAGCCCCATACGGTGCGCAGTTATTTTACTTTCTATTCTTGCTGTCCTAATACGTTGTAACGCCGTCGTCCCACAGGCGCCGTCTCCTTGCTCCTCTCATCGCTGCCTCCTCGCCACGTCCGCCACGTCTCACCACTCCTCGCCACGTCTCACCACTCCTCGCCACGTCTCACCACTACACCCACCCACCACCCACATTCTGTTTGGTCCCGGCTCTTGTTTGTTCAAGGTGCCGGTACTCAAGCATTATGTGTCGTGCTCGTCGATAGCCCCCGTGCAATTGCCTGGGGGTCGTCGGCGCGCACGAAAAAATCAAACAAGTGCCGATCTCTATTGTTTATGCCCTGATTTTCGCATATTTCCTCGAGTCAGTGCGGCGGGACTTGCGGGAATAATTGACAATAAATCAATATGTTAACTTTGTTTAAATAAAGAACTTGATGCATTAATACTGTATTGAATGAATTGCGACGCGTCTGGGCTGCCAGACATGGCCAAGACGCGTCGTGGTGGTGGCAGTAATTAAAAAAGAGCGGAGCACGTGCTTTCCTAATCGAGCGAATTGCATAAGCAACCGGGTGCCGGCCAACACCCCCGCGATTAAAACAGGACTAAGTTGAATCTCTGGATGTCGTAAAAATCGCTCT
Source organism: Hymenopellis radicata (assembly GCA_015501595.1). NCBI lineage: Eukaryota > Fungi > Basidiomycota > Agaricomycetes > Agaricales > Physalacriaceae > Hymenopellis > Hymenopellis radicata. The sequence goes on along the minus strand of JADNRX010000205.1, from coordinate 20,682 downwards.
GTAGGACATCATCACACTAATGGCGCAGAGTAGTCTGTTTTTCGTTGGCAGGCCGATGTAGAAGCTGGGCCTTCGGTGTTTGCCGAGGTCACGTGCCATCAAGTTCGACGCGCGTCGTCCCATTAGTCTCTTGAAAACATCTTAATTATGCGTAATGTTCCGTGTCTTGCTGCTATTTACTCTGATGAATGTTACTTCCTTGTAATATGAGGATTTGGTGAAAACACTATCCGGGAGCTGCAATGCGCCGGGATTGAGACAGGCCCCGGGAAACTCCCCTAGGACTCCAGCGATTTTGGCGGATTTGAGAGCCCAAAAATCGCGATTTTGGCGGCGAAAATCCGCGGATTTGAGGCGAAAACGGTCAAAAGCCCGGCGGATTTCGCGGATTTGAGAGGATCAGCAGGGGTTCAGACCAAATTTTGGCACCATGCACATTCTCGAATTTCGCCGGATGTTACTCTCAAGCTGCACGTAACGCACTGGTCCGCGGGTGTAGGGACGTGAGTGAGCATCGGAGAGGCACAGAGCGAAATTTCACCTGAAGAAGTCACGAAACGTGATTTGAATGCGTGACAAACGAGCACGTGGCGTGACTTCCTCGGCGATTTTTGGCGGATTTGAGGCCCAAATCGTCCAAAAGTGCGCGGATTTGAGGGCGATATTCGAAGGTCGCGCCGCCGGAGTCCTAGTGGAGTTTCCCGGGGCCTATTGAGACCTTGGTGAGAGCCCGGTACCGTTCAGGTCCGAGCAGTCTAAATTCATGTTTGTTGCTCTAAACCAAAGGCAGGTGCCTTTAGTAGACTCAAAGCAGTACAATTTGCCCCTGTCAAAGAGACGAACATGCAAATATGGCGGGAACGAGCTGGAAATTGTCGTCCGAATTGGGATTCCGCATTCGTCTGTCCACATTCGGTTGTCCGCATTCGTCTGTCCGCATTCGTCTGTCCCGATTAGGACGAAGGCCCAGCTCCTACATCAAGGGCGCGACTGAAATCAGACTACTATAAACCGAACTTGTTGCGGATTTATAGTAGGCTGACTACGGGAGACTAGGCGCAGAGGTACATGGTCAACAGTATTTGTCACCATGACTCTGATGGAACACTTTGTTTGGCAGCTATTTCGCTTATCAACTTTTGCACGGTGTGTCTCTCGATGGACGTGTGGGTTTTAATACTGAAGTTAGTATGGACGCTAGTCGGTATACACAAAGTGCTTCCGGTAACAGTTGTAAGTCGTCCTGTTCGTGCAGTTCTTGCATAGAGATTGAACCACTCGCAGTTCGTGCTCGCTCTGGGTGCCTTTGGTGGGGTCTTCTCCTTTACTGTAACCTTATATCTATTCTGAATCCGGTTCTGACAGCCGTCGACATAAGTGAGTCCTCCACCGTGAAATCGCTCTACCTACTCATGGTTGCCACCGGTGATAGAGGTAACGTACCTAATGTACGTCCCTCTACGACTCGGGAGCTACATACAAGCCTAATACTTCCCGACTCAGGTTCAAGGACTTCACTGTGGCCGTACTGGCGAGCCCGGATCTCTATGTTAGTACTCGTCTCATTTTAGAGTCGACGAATAGACAAACAGGTGGTCGTAGGTCTATGGTTCAACCAGTCAAGGCTTGGCCGCCCTCTGCGATATCGTTATCACGGCCAGCTTGATATACTTTCTGCATTCCGCGCGAAGCGGCGTACACTCGTTAGTGCCTACCCAACGCGATTCCCCTGTATACCGCATGACTGGACACTACAGAACTGGTGTCCTCATCGACAACCTGATCCTGTATGCTGTCACTCGCGGGACCTTGACTGCGTACGGTTTTCAATTGCGAGATGGGGTTTGTTCAGTCTGACCCGGTTGCTACTACAGCATCTGTCAACTTATGTTCATGACCCTTGTACGCATCTTCGCTTCGTATCTTGTTAGGGGGCCGACCGTTGTTGGCTACAGAACGTCGCATTTCCTGATCATACATATTGGCAACCTTTTCATCAGGCAGTGGGCAAGCGTACGTCGAATGTTCGTTCTTCTTAAGCGACTTCCTGCTCATATCGCAGTATACGTCAACTCCGTACTAGCAAGCCTTAACTTCCGGACCGTCCATGAGGGTTCGCGGAAAGCGTTACCTATGAGGCGTTCAACTGCCCAAACAGACCTGGCATTTGACTCGGACGGCGCTGCAAACGGTTCAAATGCGGACACAGAGATGGTGAGCGACCAAGAAGTTGATCCGGCGGACATCTTCTCATCTCTGTTGGAATAGAATGCCAGCAAGAATACGAAGCAGGTTGTTTCGTTTCCCACAGGCCTCGGCACGTCTACTAGTACAAGAATAGCTGAGCGGAAGGAGTACTCGCCGTCGTGAACAACATTTCATCAAAAATCTTGCTCTCAGTGGATAAATATTTTTCTGATTATGATTATTTTACATCATTGGAGGGGAAATGAACCGAATTCCGCTTGTTGTCACTTAGGTTTCTGGAAATGTGAAAGAACAACCTGTAGCGCTCCAGAATACAGTGACTCGCCTATTACTAATACAAGCCCCTCTCAATGATTTGGGGTTCCACTACTCATCGTCTGGAGGAGATACAGTGGCTGGGACCTCGCCTGATATCTCTTAGCGCCTTACGTTCTTACTACTAGATCGATTCTTTGCGAAGGATTCCAGGCTAGGCAGTTGCGCATTAGATGTTGTATCGCTCGGCCGATCTTGATTTCCAAAGGCAGAAGGTTGGGCCTGTGTGGCGTCTTTATTGGTTGTTGATCGAACAGGAGTTGGGATGCTTCCCCATTTCATCCCGACGAGCGGGATGAAAATCATTATGTAATGCGAGCCGTAAATGTGAACTCACTGGTGTTGTGGCGTCCTGCGACAGATACCTGTATCGTGCTCCTTCACCGAGATGCCCGATGAGCCCGCACTTGGATAACACTGTACGCATCCACTGGCAGTGCGTTGGTTCTCACGCGAAGGCAGACTGTAGATCTAGGTTCATTCAAATGTCTTTTCATATTGTTCAGGAATGCGGACTTATTACTACAGTTGATGCAGATGTTAACGTTCAATGCTTTACATACTATACACGATAGATAAACGATGCTTCACCTCGTCGTCTCTGGGTCCGGTACGGCGGTACTAGCCGATTCAAACACACGTCCAGTTTGAAGTCACCTGTCCGCTTCGCTCACCAATGATCCTGTTGTTCCGGGCTATGATCTGCTGCATCGCGGCCGCGTTCACCTGTGGGCGGTCCGCCTGCATGACATAGGCCTCGAAGGTCCTCTGCCTGCCGTACACCAGCAAGCCCTTCGTCGGGTTTCGATAGGGACCAGTGGATTCGATACTTTGTCGATGAACGGAGGGTCGCCTGCGCGCTAGGCTGGCGCGCAAAAGCCTGAGGTGCGCAGCCTCATGTACCCCATGACGCGACTGCCTGGACCAGGACCATGCCACCACCTCCCACAACATGCAGAACCCAGCCAAGGAAATATCCTCTGTATTCACCCTTCCAACGATGGCGCCCTGGGTTGAAATACAGACGAGCTCTGTCCCCTTCAACTTTTCATGCAACACCTTTCAACATCTGGATCCTCAAATTTCGTGGACTTTGTATCGTCATAATCAAAAAGCTCGATTTTGGTCATTCTAATTCTAATCCTCGCAGCGCCTTCAGGAACCCACCAATCAATTCATCCTCTACTACGTGCTGCTAGAGCTGACCAAATTTGCGCGCGCAGGTCCAGGGCATACGCCTTCAGCGTCAATACCTGATCTGCACATGATCACCTCGGAGGTATCCGCCCTTCAAAGATCCCTCTAATGCCTTTACACGGGCCGATCTTCACACTCGGGACATGCGATACAAACGTGTGAACCTTCTGTAGATGCACTGAGAACCTCCTTGGGTCGTCCATGGCGTAGGTCGCAGGGATGAAGGCCACCTCCTGTAGGGTACATCGTGATGTGTCCATGAACGCACGGAAATCCTTCCAGTCCGTTTCGGTGAACTCGTCATCTTCGAACGAGCCGAAAAGCGCAAACGTCTGGAGAGCGGGGCATTGCATATACGACAAGATGGCGAGGGGGCTGCGTATGGCGAGGAAAGTGAGGCGCGGGAAGACGTAGATAGAGGAGGGTGAAGTTCGTCTTGTAAGAAGATATTTAGTGGAGACGCCGTAGGGCTTGTCTCGGTAGCTGTCCGTGAAGGACACAAGGTTCAGACACTGGGATAAGATGCCAATGATGGTCTGATAGTTGTTGATCCCCAACTCAAGCTCGAGATGGGTAATTTGAGGCCAAGGTAAGAGAAGGGCGCGTGGTAAATCGACGGAGACGTACACAACGTTAAGAACAACGTGTGTCAGGCGAGGAGCTTTGGACGCAATGTCGAAGTAGACTCGCCCCGAGTGTGGCTCGAATATGTACCTGACATTCAGACACAATTTTGTGAGTATGCTCATCTCCGGTGCAGCTTTGAAGTCACATAAGCCGTCGAAGCAGCACGTAACCTGAAGCTCGGATAAACGTGAAGCGTGTCGTGCTAGCATACTAGTACATAGGCCGTCAAGAGAGACATGCAGAGGGGTGTTTCCGGACCGGTTGAGAACCTCTTTGAGGATAGGCTCATGGAAAGCGTCTTCAGAAAAATATCGACCTGCCACAAACGAGTTCCATAGGCTGGGGGTCTGGCATGCAAGCGCTCTCCAATGCCTGCACACTTGTCCGAGACGCCATGGCATTCGAGACTCGAAGATACGAAACGGCTTCTCGAATGTCAATGAGAAGATGTAGGAAAGAATTTCGGGGGGTAGAGACTGGACGGGAGGGTTGAGCATGACGTGCGCGTCTAGGACGCCTTTGGCTTTGGCGTGGTTTTGTTCTGCTGCGTGCAGAGCTTCACGGAGGAGAGCGACTCGAGCCCCGGCGTCATAAAGCTCGACGCGCACTGCATCTACGAAGGTTTTTATCTGGAGGCGAGCATCGCTGATTTGTTCAGGCGATGCGTGGCCATCGAAGAGATGTTGAAAAGGCGATGGCGCGATGTACAGGCGGGATTGAAGGGTGGTGGCATCGTAGCCACAATTGGGACAACACAAATCTGTTAAACGACGTCACGTTTCATTAACGACGAAAAGATGGAGTCCGCACTTGGTGTAGACATTAAAGAAATCCTGAGCACTTTGAACTTGACTCGAGTCAAGGAAGTGAACAAACAAAGCTTCGACCTAGGTCAGTACGGCAGGTTCTCGGCAACTTTGACGGCAGTCGGAGTTTCAATTTGTGACTATATAGCAAAATTTCTGCTCCCAAAATAGCTCCGTCATCTCTTCAAGGTGTGTACCATTTCCAGTATTTTTTCATGATGACTTTATTCTCTTCCCCGTCCTACACGACCATGCCGAGTAATAGAGCTTGTTCGTTCGCAACGAATACGCGTCCTACGGGGCGCACAGTGTACTTGCCAGTGCCATTTAGTCTGATTCTTTTCGTCTTTGCCTCTTTTTTTTCTCGATCTCTTTCTAACCCATCCTCCTTTCAGATTTTCCTGGATATCGTCGTCTCTCAATCACAAGGTGAGCGTCGACCTCCCTTGTTTCCGTCAATGCTGTCATGCATGCACGATGAAAATTTTCCGTACATTCGCAGTTTCCACTCGAGCGTCCTCGTTATGAGAACTCCCCCATTGAAGCATGCATATTCCCCCTCCGTAAACATGTTGAACCCATTGGCATGGGAGTGTGGGCCGCCGTTTGGTTGCGCTGGATGTGGAGTGGGGGTGGCGCGATGCGGGTTGTAATGTCCTTCCTTTGGATGTCTGATCCTTTTTTTTGATATGTTATTTTGATACGACATCGTTATTGACTTGTTCCAGGTAACGCGCGGATGTACTGTAGAAGATACTGTATGGAGTGCGGATTCAATGCGAATAAAGACACGTCCTAGATTTGCTACGTGTGATAACGTCAAAATGTGAAAATGTGAAGGAGCGGGAAGTGACAGTCAGGGTTGACGCTTGCTCTTTCCTTCCTACCACTCGATTACTCCTTTGCCCGCCATCGCCATCGCCGTGCGCGCCGCCTTGCCCGCTGTCGGACGTCGTTGAATAGCTGCACGTCGTCGTCTCCAAACAATTTCAGTACGTCCTGTAACATTCGCCTATGTTGCTGCAACTGACTCGTCCCTAGTGTACAATGGCGTACTGCGACCGTTGTCAGAGATACTTCCAGACTTCCCGAGCGCTTGACGAGCACGAACGGCATTCAGGCAACCACCATATCTGCAATGACTGCGGGCTCGACTTTTCAACATGGGTTGGCCTGAAAGAACACTACGTTCAGAGCCCGCGCCACTCGTACTGCCAGCCATGCAATACTCTCTTTCCTTCAGACCAGAGCCTTAAAACCCATTATCATAGCCAGCATCACTACTGCGAAAAGTGCAACAAGTTGTTCGTCAACGACCACGGATTATCTGAGCATTATAGGCAGTTGCCGAACCATAGTTATTGCGTGGAGTGCAAGCGCGATTTCCAGAATGACAACAACCTCCGTGCGGCACGTACTTGGCTCTCTCTTCACACTGGCTGCGTACTGACCCTCTCCCAGCACATGAATTCGTCGACACATAAACCCAAAGCCTTTATCTGCCCCGGTGCCCGCTGCGGCCAAGGATTCGTCTCGCGCTCTGCCCTCGTTCTTCACCTTGAATCCGGCTCGTGTCCGTCTGGCGCCACGCGCGCCATCGTCAACGAACGCGTGCGCCAGTACGACACCAGCAATGTCATCACGAATCCGTCGCGTCTCCTCACAGGCGGCGACATACAGTACTCTGCCAACACCAGCGCATGGAACGGCTGCGCCTCCGAGTGTTACCTCTGTCACTCGACATATTCTTCACTGCGGGCGTTGAACCAGCACCTTGCGAGTCCGAAACATCAGCAGAAGATATACTTCTGCCCGTTGGATACGTGTAGGGTGCAGTTTACCACTTTGAGTGCACTCTTGCAGCATATCGAGAGTGAGAGGTGTGGGGTTGCCAAGTTCAAGGTGGTGCAGAACACGCTCAATGGGTTGATGAGCTCGCGGATGTTGACTTTCTGATTTTATATCCTCTCGTCGACGTGTAGTTACATGGGGCAAAAGGCACCTCATTTCTTGTCGGCTTCCTCCTGCTTTCGCTTGTTGTCAATAGCTTTTCCCTTGTCTTACGCACTGTTCTTTGTCGACGAACCACAGTTGAACCACAGCATAATTTTAATAGTGATAGCAACCTACCAGCTCGAAGAGCCCATACAGGATAATACGTGATTGTGTTACAGTTCTGTTAGCCACATCCAAGATCTCAGCCTGGGGCGCCGTCCCTACTGTCACCAACTTTACGCAACTTCTCTCTTTTTTTCTTCAGGATCTCTGATATCCCAACCTGGAATCTCAGACCGAACTTGCTCAATGCCAATCAGTTCTGGGCGGGATGTAGAAGATATCGAGAACGTTGGTGGTAGAGGTAAGACCGTCCTGGGTGAGCTTTGACTGAAGCTTCGAGTCGCTGCTTTCAGAATTGCAATTTCCGGCGCGAAGACAGGTCGTCTCAGTAGACGTACTACATCCAGTGTCGTCATGACCGTTAACGGAACAGCTCTAGCTACCTTCTCTCGCCCTCGCGCGCGCGACCTGACTCTTGTCTTTGTGTTCTCCATGCCCAGTGACAACAGCTTCAAGTGAACTAGCCCCTTTTTGAAGAAGTGAAGCCGTGCACGTGGTCAATTATCACTTTGTCGCGTACCATCACAATACCATCAGCCCGGAAAGCGCAGGCTCGAATTGTGGCAACCAGTCTTCTCGACACATATATTGGAACGGCCCGCGAACAGTTGAAGCTCCCGTACATTGCGAGATGGCTAGTACGCAACCAGGTGCGGAATTCTCCACCTTTTGACGCAGTCAAATCTGACAGTATTCCCTAGGCATTTCTTGTCCTAATTGTGGTTATGATTCCACCAACGTCTTACCACGCCTGTACGACGCGCCATCGCCCTTTCAACATCTCTTCGATGACCGCGCATCGCCTGAACAAATCAGCGCAGCTCGCCCCCAGATAAAAGTCTTCATCAATGCAGTGCGCGACGAGCTTTATGACGCCGAGGCTCGAGTCGCTCGCCTCCGTGAAGCCCTGCAGGCAGCCGAACAAACTCACGCCAAAGCCGAAGGCGTCCTGAACGCGCACATTATGTTGAACCCTCCCGTCCAGTCTCTACCCCCGAGATCCTTTCCTACATCTTCTCGCTGACTTGCGAGAAGCCGATTCATATCTTCAAGGCTCGAATGCCATGGCTTCTCGGACAGGTGTGCAGGCATTGGAGAGCGCTTGCACTGTGGCAGACCCCCAGCCTATGGAACTCGTTTGTAGGTCGCGATTCTTTGCGAAGGGATTTCCATGGGCCTATCCTCGAAGAGGTTCTGAACCGGTCTGGAAACACCCCTCTGGAGGTCTCTCTTGTCGACCTCACGCCTAGCAGTGCTAGTATGCTATCACAACACGCGTCACGTTTATCCGAGCTTCAGGTTACGTGCTGCTTCAAAACCTTGTGTGTTCTCAAAGACGCACCGGAGATGAGCATACTCACAAAATTGTGTCTGAAAGTCGAGAACATATACGAGCCAGATTCGGGGCGAGTCTGCTTCGACATTGCGTCCAAAGCTCCTCGCTTGACACATATTATTCTCGATGCTGCGCTCGTCTCCGTCAATTTACCACGCGTCATTCTCTTACCTTGGCCCCAAATCACTCATCTCGAGCTTGTCTTGGGGTACTACAACTATCAGTACATCATTGACATCTTATCCCAGTGTCGGAACCTTGTGTCCTTCACGGACAGCTACCGAGAGGGCCCCCGCCCCGTTACATATACCCTTCGAAGACAGACACCCCCCTCTATCTACATCTTCCCGCGCCTTACTTTCCTCGCCATACGGAGCCCCCTCGTCATCTTGTCATATATGCAATGCCCCGCTCTCCAGACATTTGCACTTCGGGGCCTTTTCCAACATAGCGGGTTCATCGACACGGACTGGGTGGATTTTCGTGCGTTCATGGACAGATCGCGATGCACCCTACAGGAGGTGCGCCTCATCGAGGGCGATCTGAACAATTCAACCTTCTTCTCAGCCCCTCTACAGGAGTTTCTCGCCTTTGTATCGCATGTTCCGAGAGTGGAGATTGATTTCGCTCATTCACCGATGGGTCGTAAAGGGATCATTAATAGAGAGGACAATGTGATCACGTTTCCGGAGCTGCAGGTATTGACGTTGAAGGCGAATGCATGGGTGTTCCTAGACGCCTGGGTCCACTCTCTTACGGGGCTCACGCACCAGCAGCACGTAGAGGATGAATTGATTGGGGCCGTGGAGTCGAGGTGGCGGGTTCCTGAAGGCGCTGTGAGGATTGGGATGGCCAGAATCGCGTTTTCTATCGGGCCCGGCATATAGCCAAAGCCCATATCCGCACCACAGGCTGCCTGACATTCGTCAGAGCAGCAGGGGCGACAATCGTCGCTCCCTGGCCAGTGGTGGAAGGTGGTGGTGGTGGTAGAAGGCAGAACGAACCATCCGATCGCACGCTTACGCGTACTCTCGGATCTCGGCCCGATCAGCCGGATCGGCGAAATAGTTACAGATGGTTATTTTGGGGCACGTTTAACTTGAAAAAAATTTGTAAATTAGGTTTAAATATAAATATAAATATTTGCGAGTCAAACTGAGTACTCGCAGCGAGTACTCGTGCCGCCAAAGCCGTACTCGCGATCCTTCTCTGATCCGACCCGTTATCGATCCGCGGATCAAACGAGTCGGATCACCGAGACCCCCGACCGGATCGAGTACTCGAGTTTCCGCGTGACCCGCGAACTCGTTGAGGTCTCTAGCTGGAATTTTCATTTAAGCAAATGTAACAGAAACACATCCATGCTCACCTTAGAGCTGCAGCACTTTCAGCAATATCTTCCTGAATTTCCTTCATCTTGTCAAATCCTTCCTGGGAAAGAATATCGATATTCCAAGCCCCTGCAAGAAAATCCCCGGAAAGAAGACCACTAGAATTTTTCACTGATGAACGATTTGAAAACTCGGGGTTCATGTTGCAGGTAGCAACATCAATCCAGTAAACACGAAGTGATGTTCCAAGCAAACTTAAACCCCAGAAGCGAGGGAGAGGGCAGTCATGAGCCATAAGTTCAAACCACCAACGCATGTGTTCATCTGCGTCGAGCCGATACTCTGCGTTACCGACCCAACCATCGCCCTTGATGTCTGCGATCATCACAGGACGCCGGAGCTGGTCATAGACAACTATAAAGACGTAGTCATCTGCGCAAGTTTCACCGGGGGGGCCTTCGTAAGGGGCTTCGGGAGAGACGAAGAACTCATATGAGTTGGGCCCGAAGCAGTACGTGAGTAACTTGTTGTATGGTCCACAATAGCGTTGGTTGGTGTAGGCCCCGGGCTCTTGGCGGCAATTCCGGAAGATTGTGAGTAGACCATCAGGCCAGGTCCTATCAGTTGAGAATGGCGAGCTAAGGAAGAACAAATGAGTATATCGTTATTAATGCACGGTGACGTTTACCTGTGCAGGTGATGGTGACGAGTAGTCGAGCTGTCTGCAGCTGCTGTTAAACTCAGAATCAGGATGCGCCGAAAACTTGGTGAAGTGAACACGTACAGAATGCAACCTTGTCCTTTAGAGAGTCGTGCAAGGCCCGCGGTTCAGTAGAAACCCTGGGCAACTTGTACCTTGTCGTTGACGTCGAGAGCGTGCCGAGCGTCCGTTTCTGCAGAGCACGAATATGTCGCATTGGGCGCAATTTGGGTAAGTATTGAGGAGCAAGCGAGCGCTGCATTGTCTGTAGCATCGTCGTCGTCGTCGTTGGAATGACCATGCGGGGTAGACAGAGCTGCCAGACCTGTTGAATCTTTCATGAGACACCGGTGTACAGCCACCTGCTAGCTGGCCGTGAGCCCCAATTTCGTACTTAATGGGCATTTGGACGCTGGCGTCGGCCTCGCAGGCTGGTTCTGCTTCTCCACTTCTGGACTCAGGCTCGGCTTTCTTCGTCTTCATGTTCGGCCGGTCTACCACGTCTCTGCTCAGCGACTGCGCGCGCGCACTGTGAAGGCGGTTAGGACTATATGGATAAACTTAGGCATAGACGACTTATGTGTTGCCCGGTCCATCATGTTCGTGGTACCCTCTGTATCATCCACTCAGCGGTGAGTACTCAAGTAAGGGCTACTTATCCTAACGCGTAATACGCGTACTGGAGTGGTGATCATAAGCGCCTGAGGCATTATCATCCCCTTCATCCCCATCACCCTCTCCAACTGGCTCTAAAGACGAGAATGAGTGCTAATAACGTCGATGTAGGCAGAAAGTAAACCTCGTTGAGGTGCAAAGCACGTTACAGCCCCAGCTATCTGGTGACAGAGCCATCAATCCTGCCTCTTTGACAGATGACGATTTCTAACAAGCCTCGAGCACGAAACAGATTACCAACGGCATTGTTCTTGCCTTATGTCGAAATGGTTGAAAGAGTCCAGCACAATGACTCGGTTATCATTACAGGAGCTCCGTGTATTCCGGGCCTTTCTCTGGATAATGTAAAGATTCCTAGAGTAAACAGGAATGAGCCTCCACGAACGTGTGCCCAGAGTGTTCAATAAGAACGTCTTTCACGCGACGAGGTCCCCGGCGGATTGAATCTGTCCATCGCTCGATGCCCACCTGCGAAGTCTAGTCAGGGCTTAAGCGCCAAGTAGCACTTGAGACGGCAACGTACACAAGATGACTCGGCGTTGGGACCAGAAGCTATCGAGTGATGTTCCTCCGTGTCGAGCCGCTGAGAGACGATGGGGAGTTTGTTGGTCACAGCATGAAAGATGGCGTTAGTGTCCGCCGGTAATCGCACACGGATGCCTGTGCAGGTTGGTCGTTGCTGGGAAGAACCTAGTGAGAATTTGCGAATCAATGGGTGACCTTCATAGCAGAGGAAGATCTTCGTATTGGAGCGAGACAACCATAGAGTTTTGCGAGGTAGGAGCTTGGTTATGGGGAGAACGGCGACGGTTGAGTTTGATTAGCCTAAGGCCCAGGACTCGTGTTAGTGACAACGTCAGGCCGAGAGTTCTGCGTCGACCGCTTGCGGAGCTAACGAACGCAAGTAGTCAGCATTTTTAGAAGACCGCAGGCCGGTCAGCGTCGCGGATCGGCTCACAGTTATGTAGAGAGATGGTGCGCGCAAATGGGAAGAAGGGAATAGAGAGAGCGCAACTCTGCCTGATTGGCCGGTGGATCGCTTGGTTCCGGAAGACGAGACACCGCCAGAGTCGAGATGATAATCGCACCGCCCATCTGTTCAACGTGATCGAGTAGACACCGGTGTACAGCCACCGGCAGCTTCTTTGTTCTTGACTTCGACTACCAATCGACTACTAGCTGGTATCAAAATCAGATTCCTTCAAAGGTTTGAGGTTGATGTCTATACCAGGTAGGGAATTCTCCATTTCACCACCTTTGACTCAGTCAAATCTAACCCTAGAGTCCTTAGGCGTTTCTTGTCCTAATTGTGGTCATGATTCCACCAACGTCCTACCCAGCCTGTTCAGCGCGCCATCGCCCTTTCAACATCTCTTCGATTACCGCGCATCGCCTGAACAAATCAGCGCTGCTCGCCCCCAGATAAACAGTTTCATCCATGCAGTGCGCGACGAGCTCTATGACGCCGAGGCTCGAGTGGCTCGCCTCCGCGAAGCTCTGCAGGCAGCCGAACAAACCCACGCCAAAGTCAAAGGCGTCCTAGATGCGCACGTTATGTTGAACCCTCCCGTCCAGTCTCTACCCCCCGAGATCCTTTCATACATCTTCTCACTGAGTTTCGAGAAGCCGTTTCGTATCTTCGAGTCTCGAATGCTATGGCGTCTCGGACAGGTGTGCAGGCATTGGAGAGCGCTTGCACGGCAGACCACTAGCCTATGGAACTCGTTTGCAGGGCGAGATTCTTTGCGAAGGGATTTCTATGGGTCTATCCTCGAAGAGGTTCTCAACCGGTCCGGAGACACCCCTCTGCACGTCTCTCTTGACGGCCTCACGCTTCGAAGTGCTAGAATGCTAGCACGACATGCGTCACGTTTATCCGAGCTTCAGGTTAAGTGCTCCTTCGATATTTTATCTGCGTTCAAAGCCGCACCGGAGATGAGCATACTCACAAAGTTGTGTCTGAATGTCGATCACATATTTGAGCCACACTCGGGGCGAGTCTACTTCGACATTGCGTTCAAAGCTCCCCGCCTGACATACGTTGTTCTTAATGTTGTGTTCGTCTCCGTCGATTTACCACGCGCACTTCTCTTACCTTGGCCTCAAATCACCCGTCTCGAGCTTGAGTTGGGGACCAACAACTATCAGTACATCATTGACATCTTATCCCAGTGTCTGAACCTTGTGTCCTTCACGGACAGCTACCGACACAACCCCCACAGAGTCTCCACTCCATATCTTCTTCAAAGACGGACACCCTCCTCTATCTACGTCTTCCCGCGCCTCACATTCCTCGCCGTATGCAGCCCCCTCGCCATCTTGTCATATATGCAATGCCCCGCTCTCCAGACATTTGCACTTGGGGGATTTTTCCAACATACCGGGTTCATCGACACGGACTGGATGAATCTTCGTGCGTTCCTGGACAGATCGCGATGCACCCTGCAGGAGGTGCGCCTCATCCCCGAGGACGATCTGAACAATTCAACCTTCTTCTCAGCGCCTCTACAGAAGTTTCTCGCCTTCGTATCGCATGTCCAGAGAGTGGAGATCGACTCCTCCTCTTTACCGAATGTAGGTTGGAAAGGGATCATTAATAGAGAGGACAATGTGATCGCGTTTCCAGAACTGCAGGTATTGACGCTGAAGGCGAATGCATGGGTGTTCCTAGACTCTGGGGTTCAATCTCTTTGGGGGCTCCCGCACCAGCAGCACGTAGAGGACGAATTGATTGGGGCCGTTGAGTCGAGGTGGCGGGTTCCTGATGGCGCTGTGAGGATTAGGATGGCCAGAATCGAGCTTTCTATGGAGATCGATTTCGAGGATCCAGTTGTGAAGGTGCTGTATGAAAAGTTGAAGGGGACAAAGTTGTTGAAGAAAATGAAGATCCTCAAGGATGAGGGGCTGGATGTGTCTGTTGTACTCTGTGTGCGATGGTAGGTTTTTACTGTAAGTATTCTTCACGCGTTTACTGATACTTCGCCTGTGCAAGGTGTTATCACGATTTGATTGTCAAGGAAAGTACGATGAAGTGCTTATAAATATAGTAACCTGCTCCTGAGTGATGTTCCGGGTTCGTTCGCAGTTCATGAGTTCCATCGCCTGTCGCGAACGCCTGGCTCTCGCGATACCTGTACGACGCAGGTTATGGCTCAGCACATACAGAGTAATCCTATACTTGTGGTACTCTCCGATTCATAAGTTCTTATGTACATTGGGTGGTACATTAGAGTTACGCAGCGTCAACCTCAATTCGCTTCCTACTGCAGTGATCCAGAGAGGAATAGAGAAGAGTCAAGACATAATGAGTTTCATCCCGCTCGTCGGGATGAAATGAGGGAGAATCCCAACGCACAGTGCGATTTGATCAACAACCAATAAAGACGCCACACGGGCCCGATCTTCTGCCTTTGGAAATCAAATTCAGTCGGACTCTAAGGCAAACTCGTCCGTCAGGTAAGATATGATCGTGTGAACGGGAAATGTGCACTTGTGGCGTCTTGCGACAGATGTCGTCAACAACCTGTATCTGTGCTCCTCCACCGAGATGCCCAATGAGCCCGCTGCGACCAAATCTTGCATTGAATTCGTCATCATACCAATTGAATAAAGAAACGTGTCTTCCAACGCGAGTCGAATGGATCCATGCGCTTGGATAGTAACACTTAGTCTTCCCTAGGCATACTCTACACCTCGCGGTACTCTGTACGCAACCAGTGCGCTGGTTCTAACACAAAGGCGGACTGTGGATCTAGATTCATTCGAATGTTCATATTGTTCAGAAATGCGCGGGTTTATTTTACTACAGTTTGCAAAAGTCAACGTTTAATGCTTTTACAATAATTCAATCACCACGTCGGCTCTGGGTCCGGTATCCGATCCAGACACACGTCCAGTTTAAAGTCGCCTGTCCTCTTCGCCCAGCGGTACACCTTCATCCTGTTATTCCGGGCTATGATCAGCTGCATCGCCGCCCCGTATACCTGTGGGCGGTCCTCCTGCATCACATAGGCCTTGAACGTCCTCTGCCTGTCGTACACCAGCAAGCCCTGCGTCGGGTTTCCGGCGGGGAATGGATTCGATACTTTGACAATGAACGGACGGTCGCCGTGGACGTTTGGCGGGGGACTGTCGTCGTCGCGCTCCGCAGCGGCTTGGGCGGCGGTTTGAGCTGAAGGAGGCACAGTGCCGGAGGCGCTAAAGACTGAAATGTACATCTTCTTCCCGTTGACGATGACGTGTTTGGTGAAATCCGTCGAAGCCCAAGAGCCGCCTTTGAGTGATTTGCAAAGTGCTTTGTGCTGTTTCCAGTCGTCGCTTTGGCAAGCTAAAACGACTGTCAATATCGAAATGACGGCGAGAGGAAAAGGCCACCTACTTCGGCTACAGTACGATGCGGACTGACACTGCGCGCATCGGCTCGTCGTCTTTCCTCCACAGACCTGGCATCCCGTGTTGTGTGAAAGCTTTCCGATTTCCAACTGATCCAGCGGGTTCAAAGGGACCAAAAACGACGGCTTGAACCGGCGCTCGTATCCCGCCATCTTGGGCTTGAATTCCGTCGATACGCGGCGCGAGTTCTGGAAGAGTAGTTTCCGAAGGAGAGCCTGTTCCTGGGATGTACATTTGATCTGCGCGAGCCGGCCCGTTTGCATCTGGGCGCCCATCCATTCGAAGCTGTTCACAGCAGGAGTAGCCAAGTCGGAGCTGTAGTAGATGAGGGCAATGAGAGGCGTGTTCTCGTTGAGTTTGTGGATACTGAGAACCTGGGTATACTTAAGTAGAAGTCAACAAAAGTAGAACGTGAGACTAACCCGTATAGCGATAGCCTCGTAGTCGTCTTTCAGGGCCATGACAGCTACACCATTTTCGAAATTACGGGCCACATGCATTGTAGTTTGACGCGCGTCCATCCACGTGTTTGTGTACAGAGGAAACGGATCCGAGTTGGGCGAGTTGAACCTCTTCATTGCTTCGTTTGGACTAGTCCTGCTCATAGCCTGAAATGCTGGCGTTGTCTGATATACGAATTGAGTAATATGAGTTGCGAAGTCGCTGCGCCACACACCTTCCATAACGGTAACTTCGACGGATCGATATGCGACGGATCTGGGACAAGTGGGGACAGTTTTTGTGCCGCAGTCAACGCGTTTCCGAGCTTTTGGTCTAGCAAGTCGTCTACTAGCTTCGTGTTTGCAGGTAATTCCACTCCCATCGACTTGAGAAGTCCAAGCAGGTCCTTCCTACTGTGCACCTTGCCTTCCCAGTCCTTTGATTTAGACACCTCGACGATTATTTCCGGCCAGTTGAAGCACTCCTGGCAGTCCACTGTCGAATGCGTCGTGCACTGGTGAATTCCGTAACGATCGCGCATTTTCCCCGAGTACACGGCACCTAGAGAGAACGCACGAAGAGCCCTGCGGTTCTAGGAAGATTTTAACAACATTGCATGCGAAAATAGGAAGGAAACGCACTTCAAAATCGATTTTCTTTCCAGATCCTACGCTTGCCTGGATTTTGTCTTGATCCAGTTGGTAATTGTTGCCCGCCCGATAGTCAGCGCCACAGTCGTTGCAGAGTTCGCCTCCGTGCTCCGTGCAGAACATGAATCCGTTGACCGTGAATGCGTCCTCCATCTGAGACGCGTAGATGATGGTGAGACACGAAGCCCGATCCACCCTTGCCGTCGGCATCTGCCACTTAAATCCTCGAGCTTGAAATTCCTTGGGCCTTTCGACAACTTTAGAGAGTGTATGATTTAAAGAAATACTTGCTTTGCCAGAAGGTGGTTTTACAGTTGTACACACAGTACTTACTTGGACATCATTTCTTCCTCAGTGTTCATACATCAGACAGCACTTTACCAATAATCCTAATCCCCTAAATACCCAACTTTCCGAGAGGTTTCGTGAATTGCTAAGCTCCCTAATGCAGCGGCATTCTCAAAAATATCTGCCATGATCTCTTTCATCTTGTCGAAACCTTCCTGAGAACGAATATCGATATTCCAAGCCCCTTCAAGGAAATCCTGGGGAATGCGACCACTGGGGCGGTTGAAAGCGGGGTTGATGTTGCTAGTAGCGACATCGCCCCGGTACACGCGAAGTGAGGTTCCGAGCAGACTCAAACCCCACAAGCGAGGGAGAGGGCACTCTCCAAGCTACGGTCAAAGCGTCGATACATCTGTCCATCTGCTCTGGACCGTAGCTCTGCCCGATTGAACCAACTATCGTCCTTGACGTCCATGATCATCACAGGACGCCAAACGTTGTCGACGGCTAGAAAGACTGTAAAACTGGATGACTTCACGGCGAGCAATTTCAGCCCGCGAAAGGACGTGCGGAGTGATCATGAAGAGATGTTCGGAGTTGAGGCTGAAGCAGAGATCAAGTACCGTGAGGTATGGTCCAGAATGACGGCGCTGTTGCAGGGGCCGTGGCCGAAAGGCCGAGAGTACCCTAGGAGGCCAGGTTGTAAGAGTTGAGAGAGGCATGCTAAGGAATAGCGATGAGCATACTGTCTTAATGCGCGATGACATTTACCCGTACCGGATAGTCGAGCTGTCCGCTGTTGCTGTTCAGCTCAGAATCAGTATGTGCCGCAAATCGGTGAAGTGAATGTGTAGTACGGCATGCAACACTGTTCTTCGAAGAGTTGTGGAAGGCCCGCATTTCAACAGAAACCCCCGGCAACGTTAACTTTGGCCTTGTCGTTGACGCGCCGAGAGTCCGCTTCTGCAGTGCACCAATATGTCTTATTGGGCCCAGCTTGGGTATGCGTCGAGGAGCAAGCAAGCACTGAGTCGTCTGTAGCATCGTCGTCGTCGTTGGAAGTGAAGATGCGGGCGAGACGAGAGAGAGAGAAACAAGGCACAGCCACCAGCAGCCTGAGACATCCTCAGTGTGTTCCTTTTTGTTCACAGACTTAGATATCGTGCGCCGGTCTCAAGTTGTAACTTCCTCAAAGTGCATCGAAGAAACACTTGACTATCGTCGAATATGTATCTGCAAGATCCTCAGCATGCTAGTTGTTCAAACATTCGATTTCTTGCAAACGGGTTTCTGGCGGGCACATCGACCATCGATACAGTAATCGTTCTTCAAGCCTGGCAGATATCATGATAAGTATGCAGATCGTTCTCTAGCCGTGTATGTGTACCAAATTCATTTCCGATGCACTGGCCAAGGAATAGTTTGAATGCGCCTGTGGCCAAGGATCCTCTTCGATTTGTTCGCTGTGCGTACTTAAAATCTGGGTGTTTTCATCCGTTACGAGGGTGCACGATACGCACATGTATGCCATTTGATTTTGAGTATGGATCGATACGCCGTCAATGGATGAAGGAGAAACTTGTTTAAGTATTCTTCAACTGGTCATCGTACGTGACGAATGTAACCACGAGCCACGTGCACCGTGCGTCTTTCTCAGTAACACTCAGTTAGTCTTGGTTAGTCCTGTCGTTTCTTAACCACGGGCATGGAAAAACGCGACTTGGAGGTGCGCGAACAGAAAATAGACATACCCTCGCAGATCGACTTCTCTCTTGATGACAATATTGTCCCCGGTACCCCGGAATTTAATCTTTTGAAGCGCATGAGATTCTGGGAAGACTCTGCGCGACCTTGGTTACTGGAGCGCGGATACACGCTCTACAATCATTTCTGCTTGGATGAAGAAGTGACACGCACTGCCGAGTGCGGTCCTTACCTCCCTAATTCGAGCAAGCTGGGTGGCCAGTTTCCGTATGCATTTCACGATGAGGCGTATGCATCATTCGAAGAGGATACAGGATGGATTCCTTACTCAGCTTTAGCTTGGGTAAGAACCCTGCCATTAGAGCATACGGAAATAAGATGACAATCGTATTACAGGGCAACGTCGTTTTCGCGCAAGACAAAGAACATCGCCATGTCGCATTGAAACTCGTTCGACGGGAGAGCGAAGAGTCTCGGATCATGCATTTCCTCCTGAAAGCTCAGAATGAAAGACCCGACAAGTTCATTCCGGGGATTCTGCCAATCTTGGAAATCTTACCATTTGCAGGACATTGGCTCGTGGTCATGCCGCGGTGAGTACAGGGGACTGAAGTCACTTAACGTTCGACAAAAATCAATTTTCTGATGCTCAGAGTCATTAGATGGGGTGACGGCATCGCATCTCCATGGTTCAACAGTGTTAAGGAAACCCTTGTCGTGATACACTCTCTGTTGTCGGCTTTAGCGTTCTTACACGGCTCCGGCATCGTGCATCGAGTAAGTGCCTTCAGTGGCCATCCCGTCATACACTGAACTGGAGTTACGCTTAGGACATTTCGGGACGTAATACACTGGTAAATCACTTCGCGCTTGATAGCAGAGGTGGTGGATACCCACTACGGTCAGCCATGCGGAAGGATGGTCGAATGAAGTACGTCTTATTCGATTTCGACCTGGCCTGATGTTCCCTGCATCTACAACGCGTGCATCCTGTCGCTTGCCACGCAAGGGCGGTTTCTTCGCATCGCTTGACGCCCCTCCGGATTTATGCCAAGGTGAATATGACTATGAGCCCTTCGCATTCGATGTGGGGTGCTTGGGAATAAGTTCAGCACTTTTTTCAAGTGAGCGCCCGTTCTACAAAATTACTCGTGATTTGGCCTTACCTGTGATAGCACCTGACTCCCTTCGCACCTATCCTGGCCCCTCTAATCGACGGCATGGTGACCTGGGATGTTCGCGCGCGTTTTACAGCCGAGGAGGCTTTGCAGTTCTTTGAGCAGCACGTCCCACACCTTGATGAGAACCTATTGTATGCGATCCCACGTATTCGACTACGAGGAGTATGACCGCTGGTCTGAACTTCCACCTGAGTTCGTCAGAAATGGGCCCATCTACGTATACCACCGGAACCCATTACAAGGAAGATATTGCGCTGGATCTGTCGGTATCGAATTTGTGATATGGTCGTGCAGAGGATTAGACGAATAGTACGCGGACTATTTGGATAGGTTTATCACTGTATATATCTACATTTCTCTTTAATCAAAGCCTTCTGGCTCCTTGGCATAATAACCTCAGAATCACTTGAGTTCCAGCTTGCACTCCTCAGAAGCGATCTCGAGGTGTCAAGATTCATTCAACCTTGAGACATGCGATGAAAGGGGCTCCCATGTACTAACATGAACACCTCAAGTTTATGGACTACTGGAAAGGACACGAAAAGTGGCGCAAGAGGAAAGAACGACACAAAAGCCGGGTCCGTCGGAAGCCGACACGAAGAGCGCTGACTTTGGATTTGCTCTCCCGTTTAGCGCAGGAAGCCACTTCATGGGCTCGGGGGTCTCCAACACTGCCGTGGCGTATGTACTATCTGGGGTATGTAGAGTAGTTT